>QPKB01000010.1:10287359-10548471 GCA_003546025.1 Camphora micrantha
GACTATGAAAGTCCGAATATCATTCCCACGAGGATCGTTACAAGGAAAATAACAATTATCAATGAAAATAAGTATCATCTCAAATATAACTAACAACTGCAAATGGAGATAACAAAAATAATGAAAACAAGAAACAAGATAATAACAAGGGAAATAAAAAATGCAAACTAAAAGAAAACAAGAAACTAGATAACAAAGGGATGTAAGTAAAAATAAAAGAACTCAAGTAAGAACTCAAGTGAGAACAAGGTTAGTAACAAGTTAGTAATAAAGATAATGACAAAAAAAAAATAACAAGGTTAATAACAAGAACAAATAAGCAATGTTAGATAGATCAAATGAGTAAGTGTGTGAAAACAACAAGTGACAGATCAAGATAAAAAGAAAATAAAAACATCCCTGAAAATGAGCTAATAATAAGTGAGTAAGATAGGGAATGAATGGATGGAGATGATAATAAGTGTGCTAAAATAGTGTAAAATCAAAGTGGGAATAAAAACAAACACATAGAAGGTAAGAACAAATAAGCTAATGGATATGATGGTGTGAATAGAGAAGTGGAGCATGAGAATTTAAACAAGTGAATATGTGTGTGAGAATGTGAATAGAATCAAACTAAAGTAAGTAAAATAAACAACAATCAATACTAATGGATAGATTGAACCATCTAGAATCCAGCAAGTGACACCAATCCAACACTAATGCTCTTGTCTTTTCCCAAACAAACACTCAAATTTAATGACAAATCAATGCATAGATTTGGAAAATATAACTTTAAAGCTCTAAGATAGAAATTAACAATCCAATAGCTAAAACTTTCTTCCCTTCATAAAAAAAAAAAAAGATTCCTAATGACCATCTATCAGAAGGAAGCATAAGCCATCACAAGATATTAACTCCTAAGCATGATTTATCAAATCTAAGCATAGATAGTAAAAATAACGCTAAAATAGAAAATAAGCATGGAAGGTTGCACATTGTAATGAAGAAAAATCTATTCTAGCATGTTAAGCACATAAACAAAGGGAATTAAGATCATAAGCAAAATGAATAGTATTATATTAGCTTCATCTAAAAGATCCAATCAAAGTGATTAGCCACCCATTGGAGAAGACAAAGCTTTCATTACAAATCTTCAATTTTTACAAAGCTTTCCTCACTTTCTCTCTACAATTACTCTCTATATGAATAGCTTAAGTAAAGAGGAGGAGGCTCTCCTTGTTTGTGTGTTTAATGCCTAGAGCTCCCTTCCTTATATTGAAATATTTTCGTTGCTCTCTTTTGGTTTCTTTCCAATGTGGGACTTCACAAGAATGGAAATATGAACATATAAATGTGATTCCCATGTTACAAAATAGTTTCTAGATTGATGTGCGACTTTGACTCTCGAAACGTCCGAATTGGGAAAAATGTTATGAAATATGATTTGTAGATCTTAAAACAAGCTTTCTAATGCTTCTGAGATCATGTCAATCGGACACCCGAGTAAAAAGCTATGGTCAAAATACGAATCTAGGTCTTTCATTTTTCTTCTTATTATTGGCCTAACTTTGTCAATTCTTCATCCAATTGTCTTCCAAACTTATCCTTACTCTCTTTACCTCTTGAATCTCAACGTTAATCTTCAAATTAATCTTCAATTAACACCTACAGAGAGAAATTAACATAATTGAGAGTATTTTTTAACATATTTTGTATGGAAGTCATTGGAACTCATATAAATGCATACAAATGGCCATCTATAATGGAAAGATATGAGCAAAGCATGATGTGGAGGAAATTTATGATTTTATGCTAAAAATAGTGTTTTGAGTTCTTTTATCTTTGAAACCTAATAAAATAATGTTATAAAAGTGTATCTTTTGTGAACTCATCACACCCCCAAACCTACATTTTGCTAGTCCCAAGCAAAATAAAAGAAAACTAACTATAAGTAGAAAAAGATAAAAATCCTAACTCACTTTTGCAGGAATCGCGGATGCACTTAACTCGTGCAACAAGCCATTTAAACCTCTTAGTTTCCTCTAGTGGACAAGTTTTGTCTCGTGAGGGTTTTCAGCGAATAAATCCCACAAAATTCTTTTTATTTATATCCTTGGGTTTTTAGCAAGCTAATAAAAATGACAGCAAATTTAAAACGCTATCCAATTGCTAATAATCTTTTAATGATGCTCAAGTCTTGGAGTGTATTTGAGTGGGTTTAGCCAACACTTGTGCGGTTTTGGGTTCTGAGAAAACACAACTTTTATCACCTTCTAAATTCATTCGTTTGGACTTCAGGCTCATAGTCATACTCTCGGAAATAAAATCGCTTAGATTTTCTGACTTATCACTCTATATGTGAGTATTAACAAGGCAAAAGGACTCACATATCTTTTGAGAGTGAAGAATTTTTAGAGAATTTATCTCATTAAAGAACAACCATTTAACTAAGGGTGAAAATGCTCGCTCAACTTCTCACTTGTTTAACATCCTAACTTTTCTTGAAATCCAATAGGTATTTTAATGGTTGTAATGGGGTTAGGGGAAAGGGTTTGGTAAAATCTGAGAAGGTAAGGTTTTGAGTTTTCTTTGAAGGATTTTTCTATGATTCGTCTTCACTTTTTCTTTTTTTTCTCTTTTCTTTTTTTTTTTTTTTTTCGTTTTTCTAGAAGACTTTTTCCTTGGATAGATCATGTGAAATATCAACAATGCATACTTCCTTCTTTCTTCATCTTTTCCTTACACTTCTCAAAAACAATGGGTTGAAGGCATTTTATTTGGGTGGAGAGGCTTTGGGAATTTTTAAGGAAATATGCATAAAGGATAAAGGTTCAAAAAGGGTTACTATGGAATTGTTTTTATGGGTAGGTTTTTTTATAGCCATAAGGTTTTAATTTTAGATTGCCTATCATCACTTTACCAGGTCTAGAAAGGTGCTCACAAGCTACAAGTCAAGGTTAGTTCGCAATTTTGATGACACCCTCAATGGTTGAAAAGAAATAGGAACTAATGAGATAAAAGAAATGTGCCAAAAACTACGAGTTTGAGTAGCTCTTCATTCTACTCGGAATTAGCGCAGAAGAGTCCTTACCCTGGAGGAATAGAAAGGCTCTACACTCAATCGGTTTAGTCTCCATTAGTGATTTGTTAGGGTCACTCCGATGTGCCCACTCTTCACTTGGACTACACTCATGTGGCTATATGTGCAAGAATTTTTCCAAGACTTGATTTTGTGACACTCTTTTTAGGATTAGGATAGTATGGTTAAACTAAGATTTCGAAACATATGCACAAGCTAAAATCCCATGGAAAATTGGTTTTTTTTTAAAAAAAATTAAAAAAAATTACTAAATATTTACAGGCAAATACATGTGTGCAATGCAATGCGACACCCCCAAACTTAAATCAAACATTGTCCTCAATGATATGCAATGGGAAATGATAAATGGACAAGAAAAGAAAAGAAAAAAAAAATGGAACGCCTTACCATGGGTTGATGCAAAAAATGAGTATTGGGTTGCCTACCAACTAGCACTAAGTTTCACTTTGTCAGCCCGACGTGACCCTGAAAATTACTTATGCGACATACATAGGGTCCTGAATAAGGGTCTCTTCGACATCCTTGTCCTTAAGCTCTAGAAAAGGTTTCAACCTCTAGCCATTGACTTTAAAAACATCCCCATTCTTGGGGTTCTCAATCTCAACTACCCCATGAAAATCGACAGTGCACACAATGATGGGTCCAGTCCAACGGGATCTCAGCTTTCCTGGAAAGAGATGCAGGCAAGAATTATATAGAACTTTCATGCCTGGTTCAAAGGATTTCCTCAAAATAGATTGATCGTAGTTTTTCTTCATCCGATCCTTATAAATCTTGGCATTCTCATAGGCGTCATTTCTAAGTTCCTCCAGCTCATTGAGATACAACATGCGTAGGTTACCAGCTTTAGCTAAATCAAAATTGAACACTTTGATGGCCCAGTAAGCACTATGCTCCAATTCTACCGGCGGATGGCATGCTTTCCCAAATACCAATTAATATGGAGACTTTCCGATCGGGGTCTTATAGGCAGTCCAATAAGCCCATAAAGCATCTGTCAATCTTACAGACCAATCTTTCTAGGTAGGATTGATTGTCTTTTCCAAAATTTGCTTTATTTGCCTATTAGACACTTCCACCTATCATCTAGTTTGTGGATGATACGGAGTAGCAACCTTATGAGTGATAGAATATTTTTTTTCATCAGATTCTCGAATGTGCTATTACAAAAATGACTCCCACCATCACTGATAATCGCCCTGGGGGTACCAAATCTAGAAAAGATATTTTCTCTAATAAATTTGATAACTACGTAGCAATCATTCGTTCTGGTTGGAATCGCCTCTATCCATTTGGAGACATAATCTACAGCAAGCAAAATGTATAAGTTGCTGAAGGAACTCAGAAATGGACCCATGAAGTCTATGCCCCAAACATCAAAAATTTCCACAATAAGCATCAGATTTAAAGGCATTGACCGTGTAATTTTTGCCTAATTTCTGGCAACGCTCACAGTGCAAACAAAAGGTGTGACAATCCTTGAAAAGGGTGGGCCAGTAAAATCCACATTGCAACACCTTTGCAGCGGTCTTCCTAGAACTAAAATACCCACCACAAGCGTGGTCATGGCAAAAGGATATCACACTTAGATAGTCCTCTTTCGAAATGCATCTCCTAATGATCTGGTCTGGACAGTACTTGAACATGTATGGATCATCAAAGAAGAAATGCTTAACCTTAGACAAAAACTTGGACCTATCCTGTTTGGACTAGTGATCGGGCATCTGTCCAGTGGCCAGGTAGTTAACGATAGTCGTAAACCAAGGGAAATGGGAGACACTCATAAAACTGTTCATCCGGGAAGCTCTCACTCAATGGGATACTCTCATGCTCGAGGTCAGTAGGTAATCAGGAGAGATGGCCAACTATAACATTTTCATAACCTTTTTTGTCCCAAATCTCAAGGTCAAACTCTTACAACATTATCAGACGGGCTTTCACATCTTTTTTCATCAACAGGTACCTAAGGGTCGAATGATCGGTGTAAACTATGACCTTAGACCCAATCAGGTAGGGTCTAAACTTCTCTAGGGCAAAGACGACAGCTAACAGCTCTTTCTCTGTGGTTGTGTAATTCAGCTGAGCGTCATTCAAGGTCCTACTGGTATAATATATGACATGGGGCGATTTGTTCACTCTCTGTCCTTGTACAACCCCAAGAGCATGGTTAGAAGCGTCACACATGAATTCGAAGGGATTTGTCTAATCAGGTGGCTTTATTATCGGGGTAGAGGTCAACTCCTTTTTCAATTGTTCAAATGCTTGTGGGCAGAGTTCATTGAAGACAAAAGGCACATCCTTAGATAGCAGATTGCACAAGGGTGCAACTATCTTGCTAAAATTCTTAATGAACCGTCTATAAAAACCTGCATGGCCCAAGAAAGATCTGATATTCTTCACCATTTTTTGATGTGGCAGGTTGGAAATGAGTTCAATTTTGGCCTTGTAGACCTCGATGCCATTCTCAGAAATAACATGGCCCAGGACAATTCCTCTTTTCACCATGAAATGACACTTCTCCAAATTCAAAACAAGATTCTTCTCTTGACATCTCACTAAAACAAGGTTCATGTGATGCAAACATTATTGGAAACTACTCCTATAGACCGAAAAATCGTCCATAAACACCTCTAAGAATCGCGCGACCATGTCTGAAAATATGCTCATCATACACCTTTGAAATGTTGTAAGTGCATTGCATAGCCCAAAATGCATGCGCCGGTAGGCAAATGTACCGAAATGACATGTAAAAGTTGTCTTGTCCTGGTCCTCAGGTGCTATGGGTATCTGATTATAGCTGGAGTATCCATTAAGGAAACAATAAAAGGCATGATTGGCTAGTCTCTCAAGCATCTAGTCCATAAATGGGAGGGGGAAATGGTCTTTACGGGTGGTTGAGTTCAACTTTCTATAGTCCGTGCACATTCGCCAGCCCGTCTGGGTCCTTGTGGGTACTAACTCGTTCCCTTCATTCTTCACAACAATTATCCCAAACTTTTTGGGCACAACATGGACTGGGCTCACCCATGAGCTGTCCGAAATAGGGTAAATGATACCTGAATCCAACAGTTTCAGAACCTCCACTCCTACGACATCTTTCATTGATTGATTAAGACGCCTCTGTGGCTTTCTAGAAGTTTTTTCATTTTCTTCCAAATGGATCCGATGTTGAACCATAGATGGCCTTATTCCTTTTATAACTGCAATTATCTAGCCTATAGCCTCTTTGTGATCCTTCAGGATCTCAATCAATTGTTGTTCCTGGACTTCTTCCAGGTCCGAGGCTATAATGACCGGGAGGGTCTCAGTTGGAACCAAAACCACATACTTGAGGGTGTCAGGTAGTGGTTTTAGGTCGAGCTTAGGCGGTTCTTCAATTGATGGAATAGGTGGGGCAACCGATAGAGTCAAGATCTCTAGCTTGGGTTGCCCTTGACTCCTCTCGAAAGCAGGGGCATAATCCAATAATGCATTTACTTCTTTAATGCTTTTCTCAACATCAACGTTACCTCCAAAATGTGCAAGACAGGCCTCTAGTGGGTCCTCACAAACTAACTATGATCCTACACTCTCAATAAGCTCCTCTAGGTAACTCACCTCACAAATTTCATAATCACTCTCATCTCTGGGTTGCTTGCCAATGTTGAAAATGTTTATCTGGACTGTCATATTCCCAAACGATAGGTGCATCACACTATTTCGACAATTAATCAGGGCATTGGAAGTGGCAAGGAATGGTCTCCCTAAAATTACCGGGATCTTCACGATATTTCCGATTGGTGGTTGGGTATCAAGGACTACAAAGTCCACCGGGAAAACAAACTCACCTACCTTGATCAAAACATCCTCACCAACACCTTTGGGGTACCTAACTGAAGCATCAGCTAGTTGTAAGTCACCTTTGTCGGTTTCAGCTGCCCCAAATCTAACTCCTTGTATATCGAAAAAGGGAGCAGATTGACACTCGCACCTAAGTCCAGCAAAGCCTGTTTTATGTGATGATCCCCTATTTGACAAGAAATTGTAAGACATCCAGGGTCCTTGTATTTGATTAGGGTCGAAGTGGTAATGATGGAACTGCATTGTTGGGCTAGAAAGGCCTTTTTTAGTAAATTGGTTGTTCTCTTGAATGTGCATAAATCTTTGAGGACTTTGGCATAAGTCGGGATCTGTTGGATGGCTTCTAATAATGGGATGTTAATTCTCACTTGCTTGAACACTTCAAGGATTTTATCCAGTTAGACATTATTTTTCATTTGACCTAGTCTCTGAGGGTATGGGGCCTTGGGAACAAAGGTTTTAGGAGGGGGCTCACCCTCACTCAGGTTCCTTAGTAGGCTCTGGGTCCTTCTTTGGTTCCTCGGGTTCTTTTCCAAAACTACAAGCTCCCACCTCACTTGGGTTCGCTCAAATTGCCTAGGGTCCTCTTCTGGTGTGTCAACCTCCCTTGAGGTCATTCTACGGGTGGTAACTACATGCACTACATTGACTTACTCATGGACTTTGCCCTTGTCATCATGGACAACAAATTGACCCGTTGAAGTTTGGCCTTTGGGGTTGTCTTCGGGCTGACTTGGAAAGGTACCCTTGTCGCTTTGAGCTATTGACCTGGCCAACTGGCTGATAGTGTATTCCAGCTTGGCAATGGACTGGGTATTGTCATTCAAATTCTGAGTAGTGCTTTGCTGGAATTGGAGGGTATTTTGGGCCAACATTTTCATTGTATCCTCTAGAGAACTTATCTGTTGATTCAGGGAATTAAGATTTTGATAACCTTGGACCATGGGTGGTCTCTGTGACACTTGGGGTACTTGAGGCTTTTGGTATCCTGGTGGTGGCATATGCTGGGCCGTTAGCCGAGAAGGGTTTCCTTGGTGTTATCGTTTGGTCCATGAAAAATTAGGATTATCCTTCCAACCAAGATTGTATGTATTCAAATACGGATCATACCTCCTCCATACTCTCACTCTAACTTTGACCAAAGAATGCTCTACATTGGGATCTAGGATAGGTAAAATCTCCACAATTGGTGCAAGGTGGGTTGGTAGGGTCACTAACTGCTTGGCTCATCTTTAATGATTCCAGGGTCTTTCGGGTGGTCTGCTGACAAGTTTGGTTCATTTCAAGAGCTTCTAATCTCCTTGTCAACGTGGCCAACTTGGCCTCGGCTTCAAATTTGGGTTCCACTCTATGCATGCCCCTTCTTTTTGTAATAATGGGTCTTTTGGGATCCTCTTTGATAGGTTCCCAATGGAGAGTGTTCTCAGCGACCTCCTCAAGGTATGTCCAGGCTTGGTCAGTTGTCTTTTGAGTGAATACTCTGTTGCAGAAAGACTCCACCATGGTCTTGGTGGGATAGTCCAGTCCTTCATAAAGAATTTGCTCCAGCCGGATCTTTTCGAATTCATGATGCGGGCATTGTAACAATGAGTCTTTGAACCTTTCCATGCACTCATACATGGTTTCTCCCTCCAGTTGGTGGAAGCTGTTAAGGGTATGTCTAATGAAGGCCGTTTTTTGTTTTGAATAAAACTTTTTATAAAAGGCTTCGACTAGTCCCTCCCATGTGTTTATGGAATTAGCCTGCAGGGAGTAAAGCCAAGCTTTCGCCTTCTCCTTCAGTGAGAATGGGAACAACCTAAGCTTGATGGGCTCTTCAGACATATGGTTATACTCCATGGTCCCACAGATTTCCTCAAACTCTCTCACATGCTGATATGGGTTCTCATTTCCACCCCTCAAAAAATTGGTAATATTTGGATTAAGCCGGATTTTAGCTCAAATTAGGCATTTGTGGCGGGTATGATGATGCATGAGGGCTAGGTAGATAGGGTTGGGTACATATACTCCCTAAGAGTCATGGGTTGGGGCAGTGGGTTTCCGTCAGCCATTTCCTCAATGGCAATGGGGTCTGCAAAATTCTCAACATGGATATCGAATAAATCGAAGCTCTCTAAATGACCATGCACATGTAACCAATTGTGCATAAACTACCACTCAACTCTGAAAGTGATGGTCCGCTCAAGTGATGATGAACGAGGATTAATGCTTATACACAAACAAGCAAAACAAAATGATTTTGAAAAACAAACCAAACTATGCTTAACTAATGCTACCTAAGATTAAACTAGACAGCTCCTAACTGTGAAGAGTACACCTAGGCCTCTAATCTGGTCCTATGAAACGTAGTTGGCCAGGCAAGCCCCCAGAGGATTGGTGGGATCACGATGCGCGTGGCAAAGGTTCCGCTTAAATACCAAACTCCTAGAACAGATGAATTGTCTCCCTTAAGGGACAATGTTATTCTAAGCACCCATTTCCGTCTAGGAGCGCAAATGATACAACCTTTGATGGTCTTCTCCTAATGAGCTCGTGTCGTATGGTCACGTTTCTACTGAGATTTTATCAAAGACTAAGGATTCCTAAGGAGTGAGGAAAATGAGTTCCTATGGGCAAGGAAATGGTGATGAAATCCAATCCTTATCTTGTTGGTTGTATAATTGCCCTTACTAAGTGTGTGCTTTCCAAATTACTTTGTGTATTTTAAAATGATTAAACACTACAAAGCAATTAAACAATCAAACAACCAACAAAATTGACCCACTAAAGGGGGAAGCGTGAGTATATCAAAATACGCACCTCCTAAACTAAATTGGGGGAAGATCGGTTGAAGTCGACCCAAGCCACCGACACCAATTTCGGTGCACGAACTTGAGGGGCTGCGACGGTATCGTCCAACCATCCTCCTTCCTTAATTATTACAATGCCTTGAAAACTTAAATGAACTTTAAAAATTATTACAGACTTGAAATAAGTCCTAAGAAAAGATTTTCTAAGAAAGCAAAATTAAATTCCTAAGTTAGAATTCTTTGGTTGCTCTTTTCCTCTTGCCTTGCTCCAATGGCGGTATCCCTGAAAATACAAACTAGGAAAATGTATAGAATCCACAATGAAAACTAAAAGAAAGAATAAAAATCCAACTAAGCTATATGAGAGTTGAAAATCTTTAAAATCAAGGATTCCTATGTAAGCCGATCCTAGGCAACGGCGCCAAAAACTTGATTTGAGAATTTCCACAAGTATACAATTGTCTCAAGTAACATAGACTATGGAAGTCCGAATATCGTTCCCACGAGGATCGTTATAAGGAAAATAACAATTATCAATGAAAATGAATATCAACTCAAATATAGCTACCAAAGGCAAATGGAGATAACACAAATAATGAAAACAAGAAACAAGATAATAACAAGGGAAATAAAAAATGCAAACTAAAAGAGAACAAGAAACAAGATAACAAAGAGATGTAAGTAGAAATAGAAGAACTCAAGTGAGAACAAGGTTAGTAACAAGTTAGTAACAAAGATAATGACAAAAGAAAAATAACAAGGTTAATAACAAGAACAAATGAGCAATGTTAGATAGATCAAATGAGTAAGTGTAAGAAAACAACAAGTGAAAGATCAAGATAAAAAGAAAATAAAAACATCCATGGAAATGAGCTAATAACAAGTGAGTAAGATAGAGAATGAATATATAGAGATAAAAATAAGTGTGCTAAAATAGTGTAAAATCAAAGGGGGGATAAAAACAAACACATAGAAGGTAAGAACAAATAAGCTAATGGATATGATGGTGTGCATAGAGATATTGAGTGTGAGAATTAAAACAAGTGAATAAGTGTATGAGAATGTGAATAGAATCAAACTAAAGTAAGTAAAATAAACAACAATCAATACTAATGGATAGATTGAAGCATCTAGAATCCAGTAAGTGAAACTAATCAAACACTAATTCTCTTCTTTTTTCCCAAGCAAACACTCAAATCTAATGACAAATCAATGCATAGATTTGAAAAATATAACTTTAAAGCTCTAAGATAGAAATTAACAATCGAATAGCTAAGACTTTCTTCCCTTCATAAAAGAAAAGATTCATAATGACTATCTATCAAAAGTAAGCATAAACCATCAAAAGATATTAACTCCTAAGCATGATTTATCAAATCAGATAGTAAAAATAATGCTAAGATAGAAAATAAGCATGGAAGGTAGCACATTGCAATGAAGAAAAATATATTCTAGCATGTTAAGCACATAAACAAAGGGAATTAAGAGCATAAGCAAAATGAATAGTATTAACTTAGCTTCATCTAGAAGATCCAGTGAAAGTGATTATCATTACAAATTTTCATTTTTTACAAAGCTTTCCTCACTTTCTCTCTACAATTGCTCTCAATTACATGAATAGCTTAAGTAAAGAGGAGGAGGCTCGCCTTGCTTGTGTGTTTACCTAGAGCTCCCTTCCTTATATCGAAACATTTGCCATGCTCTCTTTTGCTTTGTTTCCAATGTGGGACTTCACAAGAATGGAAATATGAACATATGAATGTGATTCCCATGTTAGAAAATAGTTCCCATATTGATATATGATTTTGGCCCCCAAAACTTCCAAATTGGGAAAAATGTTGTGAAATATGATTTGTAGATCTTAGAAAAATCTTTCCAATGCTTTTGAGATCATATCAATCGGACACTCGAGTAAAAAGATATATTCAAAATACGAACCTAGGTCTTTCATTTTTCTTCTTATTATTGGCCTAACTTTGTCAAGTCTTCATCCAATTGTCTTCCAAACTTATCCTTACTCTCTTTAACTCTTGAATTTTAACTTTAATCTTGAAATTAATCTTCAATGAACACCTACAAAGAGAAATTAATATAATTGAGAGTATTTTTGAACATATTTTGTATGAAAGCCATTGGAACTCATATAAATGCATACAAATAGCCATCTATAATGGAAAGATATGAGCAAAGCATGATGTGGAGGAAATTTATGATTTTTATGCTAAAAATAGTGTTTTGAGTTCTTTTATCTTTAAAATCTAATAAAATAATGCTATAAAAGTGTATCTTTTATGAACTCGTCAACTCTCAACCAGAACACAATAACAATAATCAGATTCTGGTAATTTTGGGAAGACCTTTCTTAGCAACATCAAACACATTGATCAATTGCCTGAATAGAATGTTAAAACTTTCTTTTGGGAACATGACCATTGAGCTGAACATTTTCAGCTTATGTAAACATCCCGAGGATATTGACCCTGACCTCCTTGATGTGGATTGTGTGGATACTGTACTGGAGGATGATCTAGAGGAGTGCGTTAACTCCCACATGGCGCTAATGCTTGAGGCTGGAGAGGAGATGGGCTATCTCGAGGAATTGTATGATGACACTATGGAAGAGGCCCATGCTATGTGGAGACCCCAATTTGCGGAGCTTGTACCAACTGGTACCCATGTTGTTCTATCTCAGGTTAAACAACATAAACCTGAGTTAAAGCCCCTCCCATCTAACCTTAGATATGCTTATCGTGGGGATGAGGAGACATACCTAATAGTCATTTCTTCACTTCTTACTGAAGACCAAGAGGTCCAACTGTTGAAAGTGCTCAAACACCACAGAAGTGCAATTGCCTAGAATGTGCCAGATATTAAGGGAATTGACCCTCTAGTATGTACGCATCGCATCTACCTTGAAGAGGATGCTAAGCCATGTAGGCAGATGCAACGCCGGCTCAATCCTACCATGCAAGAAGTGGTAAGGGCTGAGGTGCTTAAACTTCTGGACGTGTGGGTATCATTTATCCAATCTCGGATAGTCAATGGGTCAGCCTTACCCAGGTCTTTCCAAAAAAAAGCCGGCGTTACTGTAGTCAAGAACACTGATGATGAACTTGTCCCCGCCCGAGTACCCACAGGCTGGAGGGTTTGCATAGACTACAGAAAATTAAATGCAGTCACACGTAAAGACCACTTCCCTCTACCCTTCATGGACCAAATTTTTGAAAGGGTAGCTGGCCACCAGTATTACTGTTTTCTAGACGGGTATTCTGGGTATTACCTGATTGAAATCACCCCAGAAGACCATGAAATGACCACATTCACATGCCCTTTTGGTACCTTCACTTATCGGAGAATGCCTTTTGGGTTAAGTAATACTCCCACCACCTTCCAAAGATGTATGTAGAGTATCTTCAGTGACATGGTGTAGCGAATTCTTGAGGTCTTCATGGACGATTTCTGTGTGTTTGGAGACTCATTTGAGGACTGTTTGAGCAACCTTGAAAAAGTCCTCACATGATGTGAAGAAAAGAACCTAGTGCTAAACTAGGAGAAGTGTTATTCCATGGTTCGCCAGGGAATTGTTCTTGGCCATATTGTGTCAAAAAGAGGATTGGAAGTTGATAAGTCAAAAATTGATTTGATTGCTGACTTGCCCATATCAAAAACCATAAGAGATGTAAGGTCGTTCTTAAGGCATGTAGGTTTCTACAGAAGGTTTAGTAAAGACTTCAGCTCTATATTTCGACCTCTCTGGGAATTGTTATCGAAGGATGCACAATTCGAATGGACCAAGGCATGCCACGTGGCTTTGAAAAATTGAAGGGCATGCTAATGTCTGCTCCAATTATGTAACCTCCGGATTGGAACCTACCCTTTGAGCTCATGTGTGATGCCAGTGATTATGCGGTTGGGGCTGTTTTAGAGCAACGTAAGGATAAAAGGCCTTACGTAATTTATTATGCAAGTAAGAGTTTAAATAGTGCACAGATCAATTATTCAACCACTGAGAAGGAATTGCTGGTAGTGGTCTTTGAACTTGTCAAATTTCGTTCTTTTGATAGGATCCAAGATTGTGGTGTTTACTGATCATTCTGCGCTACAGTATCTTCTTTCTAAGAAAGATGCTAAGCCCAGATTAATTCAATGGATCCTACTACTCCAAGAATTTGACTTAGAAATCAAGGATAAAAAGGGAGTAGAAAATGTCGTGGTTGATCACCTTTCTAGACTTGTCATTTCCGATCCTATTGAGCCAACACCGATCCAGGACAATTTTCCGGATGAACACCTTTTTGCACTGACCCAAACCCCCTGGTTCACAGATATAGCAAACTATCTTGCAATGGGCAGCATTCCTAACCAATGGACAAACCAAGATAAAGATTTGTTCTTTGCTGAGGTTAAACATTTTTTCTAGGATGATCCATACTTGTTCAAGTATTGCCCAGATCAGATTATCAGGAGATATGTTCCAAATAATGAGATTCCTAGTGTCATCTCCTTTTGTCACTCACAGGCCTGTGGGGGTCCTTTTTCCGCTAAAAAGACATCATGCAAAATCTTGCAATGCGGTTTTTACTGGCCCACACTGTTTAAGGATGTTCATGAATTTTGCAAGACCTATGAGTGCTGCCAAAAATTGGGCAATATTACAAAAAGAAACATGATGCCTTTGAACCCAATTTTGGTAGTGGAACTCTTTGATATTTGGGGGATAGATTTTATGGGACCATTTCCTCCTAGTTTTGACTTTATTTACATCTTGGTTGCTATTGATTACGTCTCAAAATGGATTCAAGCTATTCCCTGCCGGAATAATGATGCCAAAACTGTTCAAATATTTTTAAAAGAAAATGTATTTTCACGGCTTGGAACCCCTCGTGCCATCATAAGTGATGGGGGATCACATTTTTGTAATAGAAATTTTGAGGCCCTGATGAAGCAATATGAGATAACACATAAAGTGGCCACCCCATATCACCTGCAAACCAGTGGGCAAGTAAAGGTCTCAAATCATGAAATCAAGAGGATTTTGGAGACTACAGTAAACCCAAATCGCAAAGATTGGTCCAATCGACTTATTGATGCATTGTGGGCTTACCGAACAGCATTCAAAACTCCAATTGGAATGTCTCCATACCGGCTGATCTACGGGAAAGCTTGCCACCTTCCGGTGGAACTTGAGCATAAAGCCTAGTGGGCCATCAAACAGTTCAACCTAGATATGGATAAGGCTGGATCCAAGAGGAAACTGCAAATGAATTAGTTTGAAGATTTGCGCAGGGAAGCCTACGTTAATTCCAAAATTTACAAAGAGAGGACAAAGGTTTTCCATGACAGTCATATCCTCAGGGAAACTTTTCACCCCGAGCAGAAAGTTCTCCTTTACAATTCTAGGCTTCGTCTTTTTCTTGGCAAGCTTAACTCGCGATGGACGGGCCCCTACATTGTCAAGCAAGTGTTTCCATACGGCATTGTTGAGATTTCTGATCCCAAGGATGGCCATACGTTCAAAGTCAATGGCCAAAGATTGAAGCCGTTCTTGGAAATCGCACCTGATGAGGAAGAAATTCCTCTTTTTGATCCTATCTACTAGGATTAGTTGGCCCTAGATTAGTTGGCCCTAGATCTGACAGTGGCCCATGTGTACAATATGTATACTTAGTAGTTTAGGTTTTTTTTTTTTTTTTTTTTTTTTTTTTTTAATATTGTCTAACCTTGGACAGGGAGCATCGAGAACATATCCCAGGTGCTTTCTAAACTTGACCCTCTCTTACTTTTTGCTCCTCATGTCTTATATGCCTCACTGCATCTCATTCATTCACACATCAAGAACAATGTTCATGTTAGGTTGGGGGGTGGGAATAAGCACACTTTTTCATCTTTAGATAAAAGTTTTACATTCTTTTTTGTTGTTTCTTTTTAATTAAAAAAAAAAAAAAAAAAGCTATATTTTTGTTATTTTTAGGGTTTTGAAATAAAAAAAAAAAAAAGAGGAAAAGTTCAAGAGAAATTTTATGAAACAAAGATACCTTGGAATTTTTGGTGCTTTGGGCAAAAAAAAAAGAGAGAACAATGGGTTACTCTTTTGTTTATGGAAAGGATTTTTGGAAAAGTGTTGAATTTTGATCCCTCACTTTTACACAATCTGTATATGTTTCCAAAGTTTTTGAATGCCAAGCCACGATTTCTTTTTTTCTTTGACGATTGGATTGAAAATATGATGGAAAACCGACCCTTAGTTTCACAGTTTCCTGGTTCATTTAGTTTTGTTGGCCACAAAGCTAGTGAATTAATTCGGGCACACGAAAAGGGCTACCTACTGTTGGGGACCGAAAAAAAAAAAGGAACAAAAAAGAAAAAAAAGAAAAGTAAAAAAGGAATACCTTGAAAAAAACTATATATAAAATAAAAAGATTTCCTACGGCCTTTGAAAAAATAGTAGTGCGAAAGCCGTCATGGTTGGCTTGAGAGGAATATTGTTTTTCCTTGTAAGATTAGGTGGCCCAGAATTTTGGATCGAAAATTGTTTTCAAGGGAATCTTGGTGATCATTTGAGGCTTATGTGTTTTTACATATACACACTATTTCAGCATGCGCGATCAATTTAGCATGATTTCGAGAATTTCGGACCAAAAGATGGGACTTGTGAGCGGAGTTTGAAATTTCCCTTTTGCTTTGAAAATTCCTAGAATCGAAAATATCCGGTGTTTGTAAATCTTCTTTTGAAAATTTTCCTTTGATTTTATTATGATTTTTTTTATTTATCTTTGAAAAAAAAAGAATTTTGTGGGCAAATTCACTGCAAACCCTCACGGGCACAACTCGTCCACTAGGGGCAACCTAGGTGTTTAAAGACTTAGTGCATATGCAAAATGCAGTTGAGAGTGCCAGCGAAAGTGGCATTGCATTCATTTCCTTTTTCATTACATTTCATTAGTTTTAGGATAGATTATGTCATAGTGGATTCCTCATTTTATTCCTCATTTTATTCGCAGTTTTTGCTGGGGGGTGTGATAAGTCCTTAAAAATGCACGTTTTTATGGCTAATTTTTGTAAGTTTAAGGACTTATCAAGCCAAGAGAGCCTCATTTAGTATCATATCATGATTTTATGCATTTTTGATACATTGTAGTACGTTCATGCATAATTTGCTCAAAAACCAACATTTTTGCATCAAATCATGAAACCTGCCATTTTCATAATTTTGTTTTTGGAAATATTTTTCAAATGTGTTTTCATTCATCTTTTCATGAAAGATGGGCCCGCAGTCATGCATTTGTGAATTAAGGGTAAATTTGTCCTTTCACATAAAATTCATTTATTTATTTTTTTTTGGTTGTAGGAAATGAGAAAAAGGGTCCCACACATGCACATGTGTAAGTCACACACGTGGGGCGTCCAAGAGGGGGGTTCCATTCATGGCTAAAAAAGATTTCAAGTTTCCTTTCCAATCGTTGAAGGTATTTTTCAAATCTCAAGATTCAAAATTTAAAAGCAAGAGAGGAAGGAATATCAAGATAATTATGGAGCAAGAGAAATAAAGGAGAAAAGCATACAAGGACCCTTCTTTGCCAAGAAATCAAAAGGAAAAAATTGAAGCAAATGAGGATTTTTCTCAAAACTTGCACATGGACGTCCCACCTCAGCTAGATTTGAGCCAAATAATGTGTTGAGTTCATGAATTTGCACATTTACGCATCATTTTAGGATGAATTAGGGGTTTAATTAGGTGAATTGCATCATTATTCATCTAATTCTATCATTTCATGCATTTTCACCTAGGAACCTGAATTTTCATACTGCATTAAGTTAGAATGTTTTGCAAATGTTTTCTGAAAAGTCCCAGTTCTATCCCTGATGGGTCCCGCTTCAATATGGGCTCTTCAGTATTTGATATATTGAGTTAGAATGTGTAGAAAATGAGAATTGCAAGCCTCCACACAGTCATCATGGGCACTGCATTGCTGAATTAAAGCTTGAAAAGAAGTAAATTGAAGAATTCACCACGTGGACCCCACACACAATCCATATGCAAATCGATCAATGGAGGGGTCTACTCATCATGTCAGTTGAAAAGTCCTAACTATAGTAGAAGACTTCTCATAGGGTCCACTATTCAAGCAGATGAAATGTCCCACATAGCAAGGTCCGTAGTAGTTGCAAATTTGAAATTATTAATGGATAATTCAAAGAGTATAATTCTGATTGGAACAATAGAAGAAGAGTTTGAATCATCCACATTTAATGTCATTTTGAAAATGAAAGTTGTGAGAGATAGAATCCATTGCAAATCAAAATTTAAAAGTTAATCTCGTTTTTCTCAAGATAATTCATCTTGAAATGGTCATAACTTTCAATCCGAGTATCGGATTAGTACAATCTACGTACTGTTGGATTTTCGAGTAGATATCCTTGGAGCCTAAGATTTCATAAATCGGAACTATATCGAAGGAGATATGACCTCCGGAAGTTGGCTGTTATAAAGCTATACGGGAATTGCAAAAACTTTTCAAAATTGGCAACATAAGAGATGTTTGAAGAGTTCAATTTGGCAAGACTTGGAGCCCAAGAGACCACACTTAGTAACAAATCCTCTCCAATTCAAATTCTTTCCAAGTATGAAGCCTAGCTTGAGGCCTAAGTAAGAAATCTTTACAAATAAGGAAACAGTCCTAAAAAGAGAGGAGATTCTTTGCTAAAAAGGAGGCATCAACATCTATAAAGCCATTCTCCAATCTCATGTCCAGCCCTCTCTCCTATTCTTCTTTCTTTCTTCCCTTCTTGTTTTCCATTAATTTATTTTTATTTTTTGGTAGCCTTGGGCCATGACCAAGGATTTATTTTGAAGGATAATTTTTTAAAGAGAAGTTGTAAAGACGCAATTTTTAATGACAAATCAAGAAGCATTCTTTGCAATGGCCGACTAATTTTCTTGATTGGAGCTATGGATGAAGGTAAGTAATTATATTTTTATTTGTTTAGTAATTCTAATTTGTATTCCATGATTATGTGCTTAATGATTAATAGGCTTGTCTTCGTGCCCTAGGCAAATCTCTATTTTTATTTCTAAAAATAAAAAATAATTTTTGACTACTCATGCTTAGGTTTGATAGGCCATGCTTAGGATTTAGATCTTTTGATGGTTTATGCTTACTTTTGATGGGTGGTGCTTAAAATATTTTTATTCTTTTATGAGATGAAGGAAGTCTTGAGTTTTGAATTTCTATTATTAAAAACGGATTTTAAAAGTTAGATTTTCCAAATTAAAAATATTGATTTGTCTTTGATTTAAAGTAAAAATTGAAACAAGTTAGGGTTGCTTGATAAATAATTGGTGGATGCTTATTGGATTCCTATGCTCTAATCACCTTCATTAATTGGTAGATTTCATATTTCTAAATTGGTTGCTTGCTTTTATTTCTAAACACTCAAAACTTTCTTTAATTGTTAGCTAATTAGTTTTTCTTAAATTAAAAGTTTCTTTAATTAGCTCCCTGTGGGTTCGACCCGTTTTTGCCACTGTCTCATTTAGACACCCGTGCACTTGCGGTATTTTATGATTGATATTGATCACATCATAATGCCTACCAATTTCAAGAGATTCTTTCTCTTCAAATCATCTCAAACATTCCAAAAGAAGAAGGAAGATATGTCAAACACAGAAAGTAGCTTTGCAAAGAGAATAAAATGGAGAGAAATAAGGGATAGGAACGTACAAACCTAGCCCTCCTTTTGGTTGTACGGTCAGCATGGTATGGTGGTCCTCATCTATTTAAGGAAATTGAAGCATAATTCAAGACCTATCATGTACATGAGTTTCCATTAATAGTGCACCCAATTCAAGGAAATTTTGTACCAAAAATCTATATAAGCAAGGCTTAGGTGTACCATATTCTGCATGCTTGAGAATTGCTCACCTCTCACTCTAGAGAAATGCATGCCATCTCTCCATTTCTTGCCCTTCCATCTTAATTCATCAAGGGGGTTATTTCCAAAGACCATACGACCAACCTTATGGTTTCAACTAGAGAGGGGGATTCTCAACATCCTAATACGTATTATTGCTTTTCAATATTTTATTCCTTGTAAAGAATTTTCATACTAGTAAATAAAGTTGTTTCTTTTAATTTGTGTTCTAGATTTGTGTATCTCTTAATATTAGATATGTGATCCATGCAATAGGGTTAATTCTTACTTCCGGTTAAATATATTTTTTTTGGCTTTGAATAGTTACTAACAACTTACCTTAGCATCCTCACAATATACTTTGTTTTCTAGGGATACATGGTATTTTTTGAGGCAATACAATGTGAAGTTGAAGAGGGTTGACCAAGAAAAGTTTAAGAATCCAAGTCTGAAATTTATTTATTAAAAAGTGAGGATTTATCATTCTCAACTTGGATTGACAACCAAAATTGAAGAACGGGACCCTAGGTTTGCACTTCTAATTTTTTTTTGGACTCTCAATTGAGAAGAATTAAAAGAAGCAACTCATCACTTTTATATTTCAATTTTATTTTCCACCTTTGATTTATTTATGCATACCACCCTTATTTTCAGCACTTCACTTTTAATTCTTGCACCTTTTACAATTATATGTCATACAATTTTGTTTAAGTTTGTTAACTGCTGCAAAGTACATTAGATTCATGCATGTTTTATTTTTTTTTATTTTTTTTTTGCATAGCATTAGGAGAGGCGTTCATGTGAAGTTATGAAATTAGATTCTCATATTTGTATGTTAAATATTCATGTGGCAAAAACAGTCCATAAACAAGCCCAGTTTTGAACCTGTTGCAAGCAGATTTGAGTATGCTTTTGTCTTTAATATGCTTCATGACTGAATTGAATGTAAAAAAAAAAATCTGGAAATCAGATCTGGAAATTACTTTAATTCAGAACAGTCCCAATGCTTAAAACAGTGCTGAAATCAGGTTTTTACAAAAAAAAGATAGAGTGGTCGAATTGTGTGATATAATGAAGGACTGTTTGAACTAGTTTTCAAAACTGATTTTTTGCGTTTTAAATTGAGAAGTTTCAGTTTTGGAACTGGGCAGAAACGCAGCTGATTTCTGGTATGTTTCAGAAATTCATAAATTCATGCAATATGCACTCATACATGTCCCATATAGTTTTAGTTTTATTTCAGAGTTGCAGTCTTTATTTTATGCTGTTTCTCATGTTATTCCATGCATATTAGATTAGGTTAGGATCATATTTAATTTAGAAAACAAACTTTTTCATACATTGTGTAAAAATTTATGCATTATTTCATTTTTAGTAAATCGCAGCTTTGGTTAGTTTCCCTTTTCATTTTTTTTTTTTTTTTTTTTTTTTTTTTTTTTTTGTTAGTGACTTTTATTAGTTTCATATCTTCAGATTCTTTCTAATTTTGTTTTATGAGAAGATTTTTAAACGTGGGAAGTTTCTAATTTCAAAAATTTTAGATAGTTGATTTATTCTCTAACATATTTTGATTTGATTTGTTTCCTTTTATTTTTGAGTGTTTGTCCTTAACATAGTTTGATTCAGTTTCTAATTCTAATATTTGTTTCATAGTAAGATTTATCTTTTGCAGCAATTTGAGAATTTTTTTTAGATTTAGGTTTCTACTTTTAGGAATTTTTTTTCTTTCATTGGATTGTAATTAATTCTTTTAATTAAAGTAGGAATGGTTATAATTAGTTTTTAATTAGGCTAGTTTGTAAATAAGGCATTTGGCATGTTTCTTTGGCATGTTTCTTTGGCATGAGAAACATGGTTATAATAAGGCATTTTAATTCTTTTGACATGATGTGACATCTTGTCCCTGGCATTTGTAAATGTCATATTTCTTCACAAGCATTTCAAAATTTCAACCACCTCAAATGTCTCAAATGACCTTTGGGATTCCAGGAATTCTAGCCCCTTTGCTTAATGGTGGAATTTCTAAATGCTCAAGTACAAGAGAGCATCCAGGAATTTCATCATGTCTGAGAATTTCAAAATTCTGCCAACAGAAATTCTAAGAATTCCAGGGTCTATTTCTTTACTAGAATTTATGATAAGAATTTTCCATGTTGGGATTTTTTGCATATGTTGTAACATCTTGTCTACTGGCATTTGCAAATGACATGTTTCTTCAAAAGTATTTCAAAATCCCAGCCACCTAAAAGGTCTCAAATGACTTTTTGGAATTTCAAGAATTCCAACCAGTGGAATTTCTGGATGCTCAAGTGCAAGGGAGGATTCAGGAATTCCACCATGTCTAATAATTTCAAAATCCTCCATAGAGGAATGCTATGAATTCCAATAAAGAAACTAGCCCTAAAAGGGCCTTTGAAATCCACACCCAAGAATCCTTAAAATCCAATGAATTGGAGAGTTCTTATAGTTAGATCATTATCATCATCAGTAAAGCCTTATTTATCCACACAATGTTTGACATTTGGGTATACTATAGAAACATAAATAAAGGTATCCATCAACCGCTCCCATCTTCATAAAATCACCATATTTCCAAATTTCCACCATTCAACCATGGTAAAGGGCCTCGTATCTCTCTCCTTCCACTGATTGTGAGAGAACTTTGATGTCATTAGTATCATGTGGGTCATACATGGTGAGCTACTATGAAGAACAATATACAAACCAAAATACATATTTAAAAGCTCTACAAAATTTCTCATCCATCATTCAGCATATTATTGCTATCAAGGATTTCTTGTTCCAAACGGATTTCCACGATTTCCAAATATCCATTGATTACGAGATAAAGGAGTTTGGATTTGTCATAGCCCCACCCAACTCAGTTGGCACTTCTCTCATCCGAGCACACTTAACTTCAGAGTTCTTATGGGATCCTGTCTCAAGTTAAAACGAGGTTTGACTTATAAGCCCGGAGTGAGGACTTGAATATTTCCTATGTGAGACTTGGACAAAGTCTTACGGTGCTATCCAAAGCACTCCACCCCCGTAAGCACAAGGACTTCTTAGGCAAGGTCACTCAACCTAGTACTGCTCCTACCCGAGCACGCTTAACTTCAGAGTTCTTATGGGATCTAAGGGTTGCATGGCTTTAAAATGCATCATGTCGAGTTAAGACAAGTTTAACTTTTAAGCCCAGGGTCAAGACTTCAATATTTCCAATGTGGAAATTGGACAAAGCCTCACCGTGCTATCCAAAGCGTTCCACCCTTACCCCTGCAGATTCTCTTTTCTTGACTCACAAGATCACTTGACCTGGTATTGCCTCAAGGGATTACTCAGGCAGATTAACAAAATCAAACGGGCCCTCCCAGTTTAGGTTGGTATCAAGTTCGAATTCATTACTAGGATGTAGATCTACCTGCATTGCTGTCTTCAGTAAGGAAATTGGCTGCTGTGTGTGGAAGTGTTTTCAGTGACTACATGGTGGAGAGGTTGGGGGATCCCTATTCTAGAATCTTTCCTCCTTTTTTTTTTTTTGGAATGTTATAGAATCTTTCCTATATTATGGGGCTTAGACCGCCATCAGTTCAAATACTTAACCTGGTGAACTACAGATAATGCGCTGCTTCTTTGAAGCTAGCTGCAAATATTTAGTGCAAAAAGTGAAACACAGGTTTACCATATCCATGTAGCATCAGGTGGATGGCAAAACTAAATGCACACCTGATTCTGTTGAGATGTCTTTACAAGATTTCAGCTGATTTTCGGGCATCCTAGTTTTCAACGATTCAATTGATTCAGAAATTGAGTCCAAAAGAAGAGATCCCAATGTGACTTTGAAGCAAAAAGTCCTCAAGAATATAAATCAATCCCAACTGAAACTCCCAAGTCCCAATGTAAACTTCAAACCTAAGGGCCTGTTTGTATGCATATAATACATAGTAATTTAATTAATAGGAATTCATGTCATAAGGACTTAAAAATGAAGACCAACAGTGTACATACAAAAAATGACCAATTAACCTCCACTATAATGGAACTTGAACCAAGCAAAGATGGAAAATAAATACCTACAATCACCATAGTACCTCAAATCCCACAACAAATTTGTGCCATGGACAGTTTTCTCCACCTTTTCTCATGCAAACTGGGCACCAAGATTAATTCAGAAAACCAGCAGACTCTCTCTCTCTCAGAAACCCCATAAAATTTTACAGCATCCTACACACAAACCCGCAAATCCTTTTATAAGTCCCTCATTACAAAAGTAAATTATCAGGATCCAACATGGCAAAAAGAAGGAAAAGTGGAAAACCACTGACTCACTGGGTCTCAAAACTCAAAAGCCCGCATGCATGATCTGTTATGACAGGCCCTAATCAGAGCATTACAATCCTGGTTGTGATATAGTTCTTCCTTTTCTCAGAAACTGAACTTTTTATCAAAGACGGTGAACATTACAGGAAACCCAAAACTGGAGGAGAAACCAAACAAAATCCAGGTATAATCGCCTTACAGAGACAACATTATTACATTTATGATCATCCAAAGGACCCTGCCTATCCACCCCTTGAGCTAAAGAGTCGGCCATCGTGTTGGCTGAACCCCACCCCTGTTCCTCCCGCGTGCTGAAACTTTACTTGGATGAGAGAGGACAATACTTCAAGTTCCAAAAAGAAGAAAAGTAAAGCCGCCAAGGACCCACATTGGAAGAAATCAAGGAAACAGCATTTCAAGAATAACTCTCCGCATTCAATTTATCATGAAAAGAAGAGAACAAACAGAGAGCTTCTAAAATGGCCCACACCTCTCTCATTAGACTCCTTGATGCATACATTCTTGGAGAATGTAAACAATGCATTCCCTTTGGCATCCCTAAGCACGCTCCAATTCCTACCAGCCCTGGCTTCTCTTGGCACCATCACCATTCAGGAAACCCAATGGGGGAGGACACCAAGATGCAAGTTCCTCACTCAAGGCAATCTACAATGAAAACAGGCCGCCCAATTATGCAAAATGTCATCTAAATTAGATTAACAAAATCCATTCTAAGGATAGCCCACTTAGATAATCTCCAATGTGCGAAAGAAGATAAGTGAATTCCATCCTCACACCTCTTGAGTATCCTATCAATCTCTCTTTACAAATGAACCACATAATAGCAAAAGTAAAACGCCTCCATAGAATATCACCACAACCAGAAAAGGGACAAAATCCAAGCCTCAAACATACCAACCAACGAACTTGACGAGCACCAAAACAAGCCACGTCTCTGACCAAAGTTTCTTCATGAAAAGGAAGAGAGATCACAACGCAAAAAAGATGATCAATCGACTCTCTTCTCCCTGCCTAAAGAGTATAAATCTGAGATCACCTACGCAAACAAATGTTTCCTTCCGAGCTTATCCATAGTAGAGACCTTCTCGCTGACTGCCAACCAACAAATGACCTCCACATGAGGAGAGCCAATCTCAATTAGGCAAGCAAACTATGGGAGTCAGATAAAGATGAGTCCGCCAATGATCTATTAAAGGACTTGGTAGAGAACTCTCTAGGACTTCGCTTCCAAATGCGAGCATCAACTTCCTCCATAAAACCATGGAAGAAAGAATACCTGTTCAAGTCTCAAACTCAAACTAACGAAGGGCTCTCCTGAAAGAAACAATCTGGGGTACACACCACCTTCTTCCCACATAACATTCACTAATTGAAGACATTTTATTCGATACCAAACTAAATAACTGAGGAAAAAGAATACTCAAAGGACCGATCGCCACCCAATCATCAACTGGAAAACAGACTCAATTTCCCTTCCCTGCTTTGATTCCCACCCTTTTCTACACAGAAGCCCCTAACATGAAACTCGTCCCCCACTTTCAACACATGAACCCACACCTTGGATACCCAACACCTTAAAAACTTTTTTAGGCACTCATCTTCACCATATTTTGACACAATAACCTCTCTCCACAAAGCTTCCTCTTCCTCCCTATATCTCCACCACCACTTTGCAAACAACGGACATTTCTTTAACACCCCACCCTGCGGATTTATGACGGCCACCTCTATCCAACTCATCAAATACGATTTTTCTTTTATCATCATTCGCTTCCCACAAGAAGTTTCTTCACAGATGATTCAACCTCTTCCTTACCATTCCAGACATTTTAGTAAAGACATCTACAATAAAGTCTGACAGCATTGCCTTGATTAAAGTCATTCTTCCTCCCATAGACAAATATTTCTCTTTTCCACATTGAATGTTTTCTCTTAAACTTCTCCAACATTGGATCACATAAAGCCTTCTACCTATGATTAGCCCCAATATCAAACCTAGATACTGAATCAGGAGCTTACCAACTTTGGAGAAAAGCCTATTGTCCGAGAGTTGAATTTCCTCCTCCAAACAACCCACACCACAAGAACAATTCTGCCCAATTGATCCTCAAACCAGAAACAAACTCAAAAAATCTGAGAATCCTCCACAATACTGCAACCTAATCCCAACTAGCCAAGCTAAAGAGTGTTGGCAGCAAACTAAAGATGTGTAACAGCCTCCCCATTGCAACCATGCTCAAACCCTCCTAAGAGAAGAAATTTTGTCGAGAAGAAAAACATTTTCGAAATCAATGTAACCCAGTCCATAGAACATTTATAGGGATTTGGATATCAAAATTGTTATTCCTAAGTATGATGGTAAGATGCAACCAGAAGCATTCACGGAATGGCTAGCATGCATGGATAATGTATTTGCACCTAAACTAATGGCAGATGGTCACAAAGTGATACCAATGGCTACCAGATATCATGGGTGTCCATCTGTCTAGAGGACCAGGTTCTAACGATGACAACAATGGAAAAATATGGATCCTATGGAAGCATGGGCAGAAATGCGGAATCTGATGAAACAAAAATTCCTTCCAATCAAT
Organism: Camphora micrantha; assembly: GCA_003546025.1. Taxonomy (NCBI): domain Eukaryota; kingdom Viridiplantae; phylum Streptophyta; class Magnoliopsida; order Laurales; family Lauraceae; genus Camphora; species Camphora micrantha. The sequence continues at coordinate 10,313,915 of QPKB01000010.1, forward strand.
TAACAGAGGAATCTGTTCTCCAAACTTCAGAATTTAAAACAGGGCAACAAATAAGGGGTTGAATATATGAAGGAATTTTTCCTAGTACAGGCAGGTGTGACTTAGACAAGCTAGAGGATGTTGCAGCTCACAAGTATTATCATGGACTTAAATTGGGCATATGGTGGTGTAGAAATACAAGCGATAGCCAACCATCAAGCTCAAAAGTCCACATCACTTAAAGGGATCAGTACATTGTCGCCGTCGCCACCTACAGGTACCCAAGTCAACTAAAGCCAAGATACGAGATCAAGTTCAAGATCTAATAATGAGCTAAAGTCTTGTGTTATAATTGTAGAGAAAGAGGTCATTTATCATTTCAATGCACCTACCAACCTTAAAAAGCTTTAGTACATGTGATGGAAGAACAAGAGATCAAAGAGAATGATGAGACAAAATCTAGGGAGCGATTAACTGTGGCAACAAAGGAAGAAAAGTTCGAGAAATTTGATGTCTGTGGCAACATCAAAGCTAAAGTCTTGATGAATTAAAGGGTGGTACTAAAGAAGCCTACATCAATTGTAGAAAAGAGATGGTTAAGAAACATCTTTCATTCGGAAGAACATATGAATGGACCAGGGAAGCTTTGACAACATTGTGTAAAAAGCTCTCGTGAATCATCTATGGCTAAGAGTGCACAAATATCTTCAACCTTATTATGTACGATGGCTGATTACAGGTGATTAAGTACAAGTTCAATATAGGTGTCAATTTGCCGCTACTATCGGGGATGACTACATGGACACTAGGGATGTTTTACTTGGAAGGCCATCGATTAATGACAAGAAAGAGATCCATCGGATGAGAGATAATACAAATACATTTGTTAAAGATGGGAAAGTTATTACACTCTATCCGATGAATCGGAACCACAAGAAAGGATTGAGGCCAAGTGTTACAAGGGAATCACTTCAACTTCAGCATGTTTACAACAGCAATGTAAACAAAACTCAAGTTCGAGGTCAAACTCTTTTGCAACCTGGAGGTAATGATGCAAAGCCTGTGGGTCAACGCAACTAGACTCAATGGCCCATATGTGGGACCTAAATGAGTCTAGAATATGTTATAATAAGTTGTCCTTAGGATTAACTTTCTAATTCCACTAGGAGTCTTTGTTTAGTTTCCTAGTTTGGAAAAGAGTCTTGGATTGTAGGGTTTGTTATATATGTCATACATGAGTATTGTAAGACATTAGTGGGGGAGTTTAAAGATTAACAAAAGTTACATTCAGTGAGTTTATTTTCCCTTTGATGTTCTTTCCCTCTCTGTGGCTCTCTTTGAGACATTGTTTTACGTGCTTCGGCACATTCATCCTTACAAGAAGGGTTTGCATCATCGTCTTTTGAGTAACCCTTTTCCATCCATACCCACTATAATTGATACTTTCAGAAGAACAAGAAGAAGAAGAAGAAAAAAACCTTACAGCCCCTAAACACTTCCCGTCTTTTTTTCTTTTTTGAAAATGCTAAACACTTCCCATCTTGCTACTCTTATTATAGTAATCTTATCATCATCATCATCTAACTTAATACAATCAATCCAAGATTGGCATTAGGAGATTTATTTATACTATGTAATTATAAAAAAGAAAACGAAAACTATCTCACTATACATTTCGGACTACAGTCCATAAAGGTGTCTCTTATGTGTGTGTAAGAGAGTGATTCCTCCATAGACTATTTGATGACTAAGAGGTATGGGAATCTTATTGGGATAGAAATACACAGAGGGCATTCCAAAGGAAATGCTAAACAGAAATCCTACGCATGCTCTAAAAAGCACTGCCCGATAGGTTCCCCATACACTACTGACATCTCTACCTAATGTATATTAGCACTGGTTTAGCTAACCCTTGGAGAACAAAAAGGAGAAAATACTCCAGAAGAGTTACTAAATTCATACTGCACACCTTTACTAAGAAGCAATACCCAAAGGTACTACCCTCCAACTAGTCACTTCTCTGTCATTAGATGGCCAAGTTCACTATCAACATCACATTCATGATATTTGCTTTCCACTACCCTATTATAGTGTTTGTAACTCCAAATTATAGTGTCTTTCCCCACTACTTTGCTCTAGGTCTTTGCCAATCTCTGCATTCACCTAGTTCCTAGAAATTGTGATCCCTTCTTCATAGTAATTGAAGAAATTCAAGAGGTACTACATTCCAATAAATTCATCATGGCTTTACTAAGGGAAATGATCCAAATTTATAGAAGGAAAAATAGAGTCGAAACTTCAAATATTTAAAATTCAAGTTTCCTAATCTCTTTCCTACTATCTCAAACACCCTCCTGCAATCGCAGATCCCTGTTTAGTTAGTGAATTCTTTCATGCCTGCTCCCTGTTTAGTTAGTGAATCCACAACCTTAAGATCACCCTTGAATGTATGATAAAATTCAACACTTCTATTTCCATATAGTTTTGTTTAAGCTCATTGAGTATAAAGTTCAATCCCCACTGCCCTTTGCTACTTTCTTCGTCACCAAACAATGTTCACTGAATCATTTTCCACAGCAGGCGGGCGTTCATACGTATTAAAAGATTTGTATTGCCTCACGAAATGCCTAAACTTTTGCTTCGTTGGACTCCCTATTCTCTAACCCCAAACCAATATGATACAAAACTCTCGAAATCCCTGTTAGACCTGGGTTTCCTCTTGTCGATTTCCCAAGAAAGGAAGGAGACCGTGTAACAAACATATCATTCTTCACTTTGCCATTTACGAAGGCTTCCCAGTTCTTGATAATGCCATTCATACTTCATAGAGAAGCCTACACACTCCTTCCTTAAGAGACCGATTTGCTTACCCCTACTTGTAGTAAGATTTCAAACTTCAATCGCTGGCTTCTTACTATTGAACATTCTCTCATACCACTCCAATCCATAAGATCCACTAAGTATGCAATGACCCTTTATGAACTAAGAAACACGATATAACAAAACCTCGCAAGCTCAAACCTAATCTCTTGAGCAAAGACCAACCCAACATCACTAGATAACTCTCCTACTTTGGAAATTGGTCTTTGCACTGTATATAACTTGTTCCTGGCGACTCTACCAAGTTACAAACTTTCACAGTCCAAAACAGTATGAAACATCAAAACTAGTGCTACAATGATTAACACAATTAAAAACAATAGTAAGGAAAATCATACAAAACCACATGCAAATATCATTCACCTATTTGATTCATATGCTCAAAAGCCTTCAAACATCAAGTGTTTCTGTAAACCTAGAGTTGAGAAGCATAATATGCATATATCATAAAGAAAATAAAGATAGAACTGGTCATCCAGCCCGTGCAGCAAGTGTATGTGTGTCTTCTAATGGCTAAGATGATGCTATTTTGGGACAAGCTATCCATTAGATTAGATGTTTTAATCATGAACAATATAACTTCATCTAGGCAGCAATTTTTCTCAACAAAGATTTCCTTCCAAACCTTATTGACTACCAAAGTTCAAGTAACTACTGAACACAATGAGAGTACCCTAATAATGCCAGACGACTCAGTCCTTGCTCTGTTATATCAGAAAGCAAATGCTCTCTACATCACACATGATTGTATCCTACGATATCTAAATACCTTGAGATGGGCATCCATCCTTATCATACCATACACAATACTTCATTTGTGTACTATTCTTCATTTATATGTCTAAAATCTATGTCCTTGTTGTATCTAGGCATCATTATATATCCTTTTGTTGAGAGGCATCATGTGTGAGCTAAATAAATAACTTAATGCACACATAGTAACATGTTGATGCCCATAAAAAGCATTAGATTGGAAGTTAGAACTGAAAAAAAATTCTATCCCAACTCTATTTGAAGAGTGATGCAGCACGGAAGCCCAAAAGAGCCCTTGGGCCCACATGATGGACGCAGCCATCCAACCCAGTCCTTTGGGTTCAGCCCACAGGGCCATTTGGCTGAGAAGCTACTGTGGCATGCTATTTTTTATCTTAAGTTTATTAAGGATTGTTTCTACTTTATTGATTAATCAGGATTAGTAGCTTCCTATTTTGGAATTCTTAGTGGTTAAGAACAATGCCTATATATATTGAGCCCTCCATTGTATTTGGGCATGCTTACTTTCAATCAATAATAGATTTCTAAGTTTATTGTGAGTTTTATGGGTTGTTTTATGATTTTGCTCTTGCCCTAGTGGCTGGAATCCATCTTTGGATTTGATCAATCCTTCGGAAGATTGACCTACTTTCCGATCGCGGATCCGGGCTGCACCAATTTGGTATCAGAGCTAAAGAGCGATCGCCGGGGAGACGTATGTCCTTCTCATATACATGTCCATCCATCACAACCCATCTCACGAAATCCCATCAACCCACGGTCGACATCCACCATCCATAATCTCATCATCAACCACCCACTGTTAAAAAAAAAAAAAAAGCAGCCAACCCGTAACCCATCTTCCCTCAACCCTAGTCCAACCCATCTCAATCAAAACCAAATCCCAAAACCACCCAACCCTATCCGACCACCAACCGAATCCCAAACCTTCCTAGATCCCAGCCCCAACCGAACCCATCAAACCCGATTGAACTTCACCGACCTCATCCTTCCAATCTCATCCATCGACCCAACTACAAACCCAAAACCTAGGCCCATCTCGTCACCATCAAAACCCCAACAACCTCCCAGCCACTTTATTGAAATGGATCGATCCAAGGTTCAAGCTATACTCAATTGGCCTATTCCAACAACTCTCACTGAAGTTTGTAGCTTTCACGGACTTGCTACTTTCTATAAAAGGTTCATTCGAGATTTCAGCAATATTATGGCTCCCATCACTGACTGTATGAAAAAGGGAGAATCTAAATGGACAAGTGCAGCAACTAGAGCTTTTGAAGAAATCAAGCGCAAGATCACGGAAGCCCCTCTATTGCGACTTCCAGATTTTGACAAAGTCTTTGAAGTTGGTTGGGATGCTTCTCATGCCGGCATTGAAGGAGTTCTTAGCCAATAAGGTCACCCAGTTGCATTTGCATTTTTCAGTAAGAAGCTCCCCAATGCCAAGTGCAGATATTCTATCTATGATCTGGAATTTTACGCCGTTGTGCAAGCATTGCGACATTGGCGTCATTACTTGGTTGACAAAGACTTCGTCTTATATTCCGATCACAAGGCATTGAAACATCTACAGTCCCAACAACATTTTGAGTGATTAAATGGAGCTCTTAACTTCAGGATTTCACATTCAGTATCCGTCACAAAGCCGACAAAGAAAATATGGTAGCTGATGCACTAAGTCGTTGGACACATCTCCTCACTACTATGGCAATCATTGTACAAGGTTTTGAGCAAATAAAGTAGGATTATACAGATGACAAGGATTTTGGTACAATCTATTCGGATCTTCTTAATGGTGACCAGGACAAGCACCCTCATTTCAGCATACATAACGGCTTTTTTTCCAGAGGTACCAAACTTTGCATCCCGCTACATCTATTCGAGAACATATTGTTCGTGAATTGCATTCAAGAGGTTGTAGTGGTCACTTGGGATGTGACAAGACATTTGCTCTCATGGATGATCACGTTTATTGGCCGTGTATGAGAGTTGATGTTATCAGCATTTGTGGAAGATGTCGCATCTGTCAGTTGGCTAAAGGTAACAAGAAGAATAAAGGTTTATATCAGCCATTGCCTAAAGCTAATGCACCATAGGAAGATATCAGCATGGACTTTGTGTTAGGACTTTCAACAACTACAAGAAGAGTTGATTCCACCTTTGTTGTTGTTTATCGTTTTTCTAAAAATGGCACATTTATACCGTGCAACAACACAACAAATGCTTACAAGCTAACTCAATTATTCTTCAAGGAAGTTGTCCGTCTTCATGGCCTCCCTAAGACAATCGTTTCGAATCGCAACATCAAGTTAATGAGTTACTTCTGGAAGACTTTGTGGATGACAGCAAAGACAAAGCTTCACTTCTCTACTGCTTACCATCCACATACTGATGGACAAACTGAGATCATCAATTGAAGCCTTGGACAGTTGTTACGATGCCTTGTACGTGATCATATCACCACATGGGATCAAGCTCTACCAATGGCTGAATTTGCTTACAATAATTCAGTCAATCGCTCCATAGGCATCTCCCTAATTGAAGCAGTCACAGGTGTTCGTCCGCGCTTGCCTATTGATCTTGTCCCATTGCCTCTTGAAGCACGCCCTAGTGCTGAAGCAGATAACCTCATTAAACACATGCAACAAATACATGATGAAGTTCGACGACATATTGCCGCTAGCAATGACAGTTACAAGTCTCATGTAGACAAACGTCGTCGTTTCCTAGAGTTTTTTGAAGAAGTGATGCAATCTGGTCCCTATCCAAGACAAGGACTCGCAAGCCTTGATGGACCCAGCTGATGGGGTCCACATGTGCCACACACACACAAAAAATAATAGTAGAAAGACAAGAAGTAGAGAGAGAAGCAGAAAGGTCTCTGAGTTGGGAGCCATACCTGGCACCGCCGCACCTTCATCTCCAGCGCAGCACCTTCATTCTTTCATCCCCAGCCGCGTCGCAGCACCTCTGTCGCGAGCCATCCGCAAGCTCTACCTCCCATCTTCTCCAACTCAGAAGCGTCGTAAGCCCCATCTCTCCACTGCACCGTCAGCCTGCAGCCAGCATCCTCATCCCCATCGCCAGCGCCTTCCACCCCCAACTCCTCCTCGTTTTTCTTCATGTTTTCCAAGTCGAAACAAGTAAGAGGTTAACCCTCTTATTTTTCCTTTCTGCACAAGTCCCAAGAACAGCAAGAGGCCTCATCTCCCACGTGCAACACATGCCTGGTGATATCTAGGCCTCATCTACAGTCTGGCCTAACTTAAGTCCAACCTCAACCTGAGCCAAACCCGGCCCACTAGTAGTATACCAAAAATAAAACACTTTTGAGAACAGAACCGCCCTCATCCATGGCTACTCACACCAGGCAAATTTTTCATGGCAGACTCACAGACATTCAGCGCAATGACTGCATAAGGGATTTATATGAACGGGTCGAAGCCTTACAACTCACGGTCGATGAACTCGCTAAGGCCCCTTTGAACCCTCATGGCAAGTCTGGCTCACACTCTCACCAATTGGATAATATTCACCGAGAATCAACCCAAGAATTCTTTCAACGTCTATTTGAAGTACGGGGCGTTGATAACATACCACCAGGCCCACGCCAAGATGATCTCTCGAGGAAAATCAAATTTTAAGTTGCTGATTTTTCTGGTCACAGTGATGCTCGTGCCCTCTTGACTGGCTTACTTCTATCGAGGATTATTTCACTCGGTACCAAATCGAAGATCCTCAACAAGTCACTTTTGTCAAGATGAAGTTAAAGGGTCTTGCTCGCATTTGATGGAAAAATATTGATGACCGCAATGTGCAAATGGGTCACCCTCCTATCACCTGTTGGGAAGTTATGAAAGAGAGACTGGAAGATAAGTTCTTGCCTTCTCACTAAATTGATTCATTTAATAGCGAGCTTATCAATCTTTAGCATGGCTCTATGACCATAGATGAATACACTCATAAGTTCCACGAGCTTTGTATTCGATGCAAGACTAATGAAGATGATCGCCTGATGGTCACCCATTATCGGGAAAGATAGCGCCCAGATATACAGGATAAATTGGCAATACTTGACTTCGCCACTGTTGATACAAACTCTAGCAAGGCGCAACGCATTGAGCAAACGCTGCGTCAGCACACTGGACGACGTTTCGGTAACCAAGCCGGGGAGTCCTACAAAAAAGGTCCAGTTTCTACTTTCAATCGGACCCCACGGCAAGGATTCCAACCACCTCCAAGCCAACCACAGCAACAAGCTCCACCACAGGGTCAATAGAATCCTCAACCCAATCAGAAGTGGCCAACAAATTAGAATAATGCTAAAGGCACTGGAATAGCCGCTAAGCATGACATTGTCTATCATTCTTGCAAAAACCGAGGTCATTATGCTAGAGAATGTCCTTACAGGAATCTGCATTATGAAGGTGAACCTTATGATGAAGAACAGTATGATGAGGAAATCGAAATAGAGAAACCTAATACACAACTTCCAACAGAACCAGAGTCGGCACTTGAGGTATTCACAGCTGATGATGACAACCCATTGTTTGTCCTTCATCGGCGCCTATTGGTTGCAGATGGTACTGAGGAAGACGATGAAAACCAAGCTCCAATTTTCAGAACAAGAGTCACTTGTAAAGGAAGAGCTTGCAATGCCATCATTGATGGTGGAAGTGCTGTGTCATATCCAAAGAAGCAGTTGATAAAACTTCAGTTGCCAACTATAAAGCACCCGAGACCTTACAGAGTTGCATGGGTAAATGATTATTCGGTTCCCGTCAACCACCAGTGAAGTGTTCCCTTGAAGATGGGCTCGTATGAAGATAATGTCAAGTGTGATGTTAGTCCGGTGAATGTTGCCCACATCTTATTTGGCAGACCTTGGCTAAAGCGCTTAAAGGTCATCACTGATCATTCGAATAACACCTACACTTTCAAATGGAATGGACGCCGAATTCAATTGAAGCCCATGGAAACTCCATTCTCTGCAAAGCAATCCACTCCTACCGCCTCTCCTCACATCCTCACCATGGACAAATTTGAAGTTGAAAGTAAAGAGCAAGGTGTGATGTATGTTTGGTTGCTAGACAAGTGACCGAATCAAATGAAGACTCCAAGCCATCCACTTCCCAAGAGGTACAACCATTGCTAAATGAATTTTCTGATTTAATTCCTGATGAGCTTCCAAATGAATTGCCGCCAATGCGAGACATCCAGCATGTAATAGATTTCACTCCTAGAGCATCTCTCCCTAATCTTCGTGCTTATCGGATGAGCCCTTCCGAACATGCTGAATTCAAGAAACAAGTTGATAATCTGTTGCAACGGGAATATATTCGGGAAAGCCTAAGTCCGTGTGCCGTACCCACTCTCCTCACACCAAAAAAGGATGGAAGCTGGCATATGTGCGTGGATAGTCGTGCCATCAATAACATCACTTTAAAGTATCACTTCCCTATCCCTAGACTTGATGATATGCTTGATCTTATGACTAGAGCTTCTGTTTTTTCTAAGATTGATCTTCGCAATGGTTATCATCAAATCAGAAGTAGGCCAAGTGATGAATGAAAGACTATGCCTTTTGGTATTTATGAATGGCTGATTATGCCTTTTGGTCTTTCTAATGCTCTTAGCACATTCATGCGGCTTACGAATCAATTGCTGAAACCGTTTATTGGAAAGTTCGTTGTTGTCTACTTTGATGATATCTTGATTTACAGCAAATCCAAACATGAGCATCTTGATCACTTGAAGAGCATATTTCACCTTCTTCGCCGGGAACGCTTCTATTCTAATCTAAAGAAGTGTACTTTTATGAGCAATTCTGTAATTTTCCTTGGCTTTGTTGTCTCTTCTAAAGGAATTGCAATGGACCCATCCAAGATTCAAGCTATACTCAATTGGCCTATTCCGCAAACTCTCACTGAAGTTCGTAGTTTTCACAGACTTGCTACTATTTATAAAAGGTTCATTTGAGATTTCATCAGTATTATGGCTCCAATCACTAATTGTATGAAACAGGGTGAATTTAAATAGACAAGTGCAGCAACTAGAGCATTTGGAGAAATCAAGCGCAAGATCACGGAAGCCCCTGTCCTACGACTTTCAGATTTTAACAAAGTCTTTGAAGTTGCTTGTGATGCTTTTCAAATCGGCATTGGAGGAATTCCTAGCCAAGAAGGTCACCCAATTGAATTTTCCAGCAAGAAGCTCCCCGATGCCAAATGCAGATATTCTATTTATGATCTAGAATTCTACGCCGTTATGCAAGAGTTACGACATTGGCGTCATTACTTGGTTGGAAACGACTTTGTCCTATATTCCGATCACGAGGCATTGAAGCATATACAATCCCAATAACATGTCAGTGATCATCGAATCAAATGGAGCTCTTACCTTCATTAACTCACATTCAGTCTCCGTCATAAAGCTGGCAAAGAAAATATGGTAGTTGATGCTTTAAGTCGTCGGAAACATCTCCTCACCACTATGGCAATCACTGTAACAGGTTTTGAGCAAGTAAAGCAGGAGTATATAAATGACAAGGATTTCGGCACAATCTATGTGGATTTTCTTAACGGCGACAAGGACAAGCACCCTCATTACGGCGTACATAATGGATTCTTATTCCGAGGCAACAAACTTTGCCTCCCTACTACTTCCATTCGAGAACATGTTGTTCGCGAATTACATTCAGGAGGTTGCAGTGGTCATTTGGGACATGACAAGACACTCTCATGGATGATCGTTTCTATTGGCCGCACATGAGAGTTAATGTTATCAAGATGTCGCACCTGTCAATTGGCTAAAGGTAACAAGAAGAATACAGGTTTATATCAGCCATTGCCTATTTCTAATGCACCATGGGAAAATATCAGCATGGATTTTGTGTTAGGACTTCCAAAGACTGCACAGAAAGTTGATTCCATCTTTGTTGATGTTGATCGTTTTCCTAAAATGGCACATTTCATTCCATGCAACACCACCTCGGATGCTTATAAGGTAGCTCAATTATTCTTCAACAGAAGTTGTCCGTTTTCATGGCCTCCCCAAGACAATTGTTTCAGATCGTGACACCAAATTTATGAGTTACTTTTGGAAGACTTTGTGGATGACAACCAAGACAAAGCTTCACTTCTCTACTGCTTACCATCCACAAACTGATGAACAAATTGAAGTTGTTAATAGAAGCCTTGGACAACTGTTACGATGCCTTGTACGTGAGCATATCACGACATGGGATCAGATTCTACCTATGGCTGAATTTGCTTACAACAATTCAGTTAATCAGTCCACGGGCATCTCACCATTTGAAGCAATCACAAGTGTTCGACCGCGCTTGCCTATTGATCTTGTCCCCCTGCCTCTTGAAGCACGCCCTTGTGCTGAAGCCGATAACTTCATCAAACACATGCAACAAATACATGATGAATTTCGACGACATATGGCTAGCAATGACAGTTACAAGGCTCATGCCGATAAACGTCGTCGCTTCCTAGAGTTTTCTGAGGGGACTTGGTTATGGTCCGTATTCATACGGAAAGGTTACCGCCAGGCACAAATAAGAAGTTACATCCGAGAAATACAGGTCCACTCAAAGTGTTGAAGAAGCTCAATTTGAATGCATATACTCTCGAGTTGCCATCTGATGATACTGGTATCAGCCCCACATTCAATGTTACCGATCTCACTCTCTATCGTGGGCATGATAATGAGGACAATTCTGATGAGCAAATCATTACGTTACTAGTTGCTCTGCCATCGCCTAATAAAATCATTGATGTTCTTGATGATCAAATTGTTTCTACTTGTCGCGGAGGATTTCAAAAGTTCCTTGTTCGTTGGCAAAACCGGCCCATCTCCGATGCAACCTGCATTACTGCTACCGACTTCCAGCATTTGAATCCAGATCTTTATGAGCACTATCAAGCGATTAACTCGCCGGAGTCGAGTTCTTTCAATCCGGGGAGAGTTGATGCAGTCTGGTCCCTATCCAAGATAAGGACTCACAAGCCTTAATGGACCTAGCTCATAGGGCCCACATGTGCCACACCTTTTCTGATTTTCTAGATTAGGATTGCTTCTAGATTAGTAATACTGTTTAGTTTTCTTAATAGGATTGCTTTCTAAATTCTATTTTGAGTACGATTAGGTATTTTCCTATTTTAGAAATAGTGTGCTCTATATATACAGAAGAGCCACATTGTTATTTGCATGTTTTTCAATTAATAAACAGATTATTGACGTGAGTTATGGATTGTCTTATAGTTTTGTTTGTGCCCTAGTGGTTGGAATCCTCTTGGATTCGATCAATCCTTTGGGAAATTGATCTATCAACCCAATCGCTACGTCAAGAAGACATGGTTATGGTCTGTACACATCCGGAAAGGTTACCACCGAGAGCTAACAAGAAGCTACATCAGAGAAATATAGGCCCATTCAAAGTGTTATAGAAGCTCAGTTCCAATGGATATACTCTGAAGTTACCATCTGATCTTGTTATTGGTCCCACGTTCAATGTTGCAGATCTCACTCTCTACCATGGGCATGACAATGAGGAAGATTCTGAAGAACAAGCCATTACATTACCAGGTGTTCCTCCACCGACAGATAAAATCATTGATGTTCTCGATGATCAGAATGTTTCTACTCGTCAAAGAGGATTCCAAAAGTTCCTTGTTTGTTGGCAGAATCACCCAATCTCTAATGCTACATGGATCATGGATGAAAATAGCTACATAGCGGCCGCTATATCGGCCGTAGCGGCCGCCACCGCTACGCTACCGCCGATTTATCGGCCGTCGCACCCGTAGTAGCCGCTACGTCCGCTACGGGGCAGCTACAGGGTGAGAAAAATTCCTACTTTCCAAATTTTTTTAAAATACATAATAAGACTTATTTTTTTTCTTCTTCTCTCTAAATAACATTTCTACACAACTCTTCTACTCTTTTATGTTTAAAAGAACACCAAAAAGCACACGATCTTGCCGAATTACAGTCGATACAAAGAGTTCTTCTCAATGATTCTTCTCTAAGTACATCCTATTCGATACCCCCTTTGGTAGATGTATTTTTTTCTCTAGTTACTCTTAAGTCTTGACTTCATGACATAGTTTTTTCTTTTATAAGCTTTTCATTAGTTTCTAAGTTAGCATAACTAAGCAACATGAACACATGTGAAAAAATGATCATTACTATTATTTTCTATTTATACAGCGATACAGGACCTTATACAGTGAGGGGACCGCTACGCCCCCTTACCTTATTTACTTTTGCAAAAAAAAATACATTTTCTCTCATTTTCCAATATTCTAGAATTTTTAGAATTTTTTCATATTTTTTTGACGATTTTTCCAAATCGTACCGCTACGCTACGTATCGCCCGCTACGTAGCGTTTTGGCGGCAGGCCGCTACGCCCGCCGCTACCGCTATTTTCATCCTTGACATGGATCACTGCTACCGACTTCCAACGTCTAAATCCAAATCTCTATGAAAAATATCAAGCTATTAACTCGCCGGAGTCGGGTTCTTCCAACTCAGGGAAAGTTGATGCAGTACGGAAGCCCAAAAGAGCCCATGGGCCCACATGATGGACCCAGCCAACCAACCCAATCCTTTGGGTTTAGCCCGCAGGCCCAATTGGCTTAGAAGCAACTGTGGCATGCTATTTTTATCTTAAGTTTATTAAGGATTATTTCTAATTTATTGATTAATCAGAATTAGTAGCTTTCTATTTTGGAATTCTCAGTGGTTAAGAACACTGCCTATATATATTGAGCCCTCCATTGCCTATATATATTGAGCCCTCCATTGTATTTGATCATGCTTCCTTTCAATCAATAAATAGATTTATGAGTTCAGCGTGAATTTAATGGGTTGTTTTATGATGTTGCTCTCGCCCTAGTGGATGGAATCCATATTTGGATTCGATCAATCCTTTTGGAGATTGATCTATTTTCCAATCCCGGTTCCGCTTTGCGCCAAAGAGCCTCTTCGCATAGGGTTACGGTTTGTTGAGCATACAAATATCTTTTTCCTTGGATAAAAGTAGATATAAGTAAAAGTGGTTACAAGTTGTATTATCTCTTATCCAAGTTGCATCTTCAAGGCAGGCAATCAGTTGAGTTTTGGAGTATAGCTTTTGCAAATATGTTATTTCATTCTGGTCAGAAGCTACTTTTCCTGTAAAAGTACTGCATTTAGTTGTTGATGTAGGCATGTCACTGAAACCTCTAACAAACAAACCTTGGAAATTCCATCCACAGCCTCAAAGAAGAAGAAACTGACTTATGAAATGGTATGCATGAAAATGTGAAACATTTCATTGATTACAGACAATAAAAGCATGGCCCATAGTAAGTTAAATCCGTTTTACTGTGCTTTAGAGTGATTTATTTTGCTTTAAATGAAGAGAATACAGTATGCCACTAAAGAAACAAAAGAAATTATCCACATGACTAGGTCTTTGCAGGATGATGACGACAAAGTCTTCCGATCAAACAACAACTACTTACTACATTCATACTGAGAGCACAACAATCATTGAGAAATTCAATTCATGAAGGCCGAACTCCACAAAGGAAGCTTACTTCCCCAACTTTTCCATTTCCATATATAAAACATGTTCAAGCGATTAGCTGGCAAAATTTACACAAAGGAATATGCTAATGGGTAAATTTCTTAATGGCTAGCTTTCCTTTCCAGTATGACCACTTGAAATGATAAAAGCAAAAAATTCATGACTATTTAGACGACAACATGGGGCTCCATGCCTCCATCTTCCACACAAAAAACATCCAAAAAGAGAGGCAAGGAACCAAACCAAATGTAGAGTTTCCACATCACCCCTTTTGGCCGAAATGGACTGGGTTTCCATCAGGAACAATGGTTGGAGACCAGTCAAGGAACTTGTAACCCTGCAACGACGGCGGCAGATACTTCTGCGAAGCTGATGAAGGTGGGTTATCAGGAGGGTAAATGTACCCCTTACCATACCCCATTTCCTTCATCAGTTTTGTGGGTGCATTCCTCAGATGCAAAGGAACCCCCTCATTCTGCCCTCCAGACTCCCTCACCACCTTCTGGGCCGCTCCCATTGCCCGGTAAACCGCAACAGACTTGGGCGCCAGCGCCAAGTAAGCCACACACTGTGCAAGATTCACATTGCATTCTGGCATGCCCAAGAAATGGCAAGCCTGGTAGCAGGCAACAGCCTGCCCCAAGGCAGATGGGTCAGCCAACCCAACATCCTCACTGGCGAACCGGATTAACCTGCGGGCAATGTAAAGTGGTTCCTCCCCTCCTTCCAACATCCTAGCCAGCCAATAGATTGCAGCATCTGCGTCGCTCCCACGCATAGACTTGTGGAGTGCGCTGATAAGGTTATAGTGCTCCTCGCCCGCCCGGTCATAGGCGAGGTGTTTGCACTGTAGAGCTTCTTTCGCATCATCTAGGGTCACAGATGCTGCAATTTCATTGTCTCCAGAATTCCCACCTGCAATTCTTGCAGCAGCGGAGGTTGCAGCGACCTCCAGAGCATTCAAGGCAACGCGGGCGTCCCCGTCGCATTGATGGGAGAGGAAATCAATGGCCTCCTCTTCCACTTCTACAGGGAGGCCGGCGCTGCAGGGGAGCCCGTTCTCGGGGTCCCCTGCAGCGCGGTGGAGAAGCGCTGCGACGTGGCAGGGCTGCAGAGGGTTAAGGCGGAGAACCTGGCAGCGCGAGAGCAGGGGCGTCACGAGGTGGAAAGAGGGGTTCTCGGTGGTGGCGCCGATGAAGATGATGCTCCCGTCTTCGATCACAGGGAGGAAGGAATCCTGCTGGGACTTGTTAAACCGGTGGACCTCGTCGAGGAAGAGTAGCGTACGTTTACCGCTCCTTTTCCAGCGGCGGGCCTCCTCGACGGCGTCTCGGACATCTTTGACGCCAGCGGTGACGGCGGAGAGTGGGACGAAGCGGTAGGAGGAGTCGGGGGAGGAGTTGGATTTGGAGATGGCGCGGGCGAGGGAGGTTTTGCCGGTGCCGGGCGGGCCCCAGAGGATGATGGAAGGGAGGCGGCGACAGCGGAGGGCGGAGGGGAGGAGGGAGGTGGGGGAGAGGAGGTGGTCTTGGCCGACCATGTCGTCGATGGTGCGGGGGCGCATGCGGTCGGATAAGGGGTGGGGGTGGGAGTGGGAGGGGGAGGATTTGGGGCGCTTGGGAGGAGGGGGGTTTTGGGAGGATTGGGGAGATGGATCGGTTTGGGTCTGGGTCTGGTGGGGGAGTGGGGTTTTGGATTGGAAGAAGCGGTCGAGACGGGGTTGAGAGGGAGAGGGTGAAGGAGAGGGACGAGGAGGAGAGTGGGAAGAGGAGGTTGATTTTTGGTTGAGGATCCATTCAGTGGCTTTGAGGGTGGATTTGCCTCCAGTGGCTGCTAGAGCTTGGGTGGCTAGTTCTTGAGGGAAACCCATGTTAAGAAGCTGCTCCATCTCTCTCTATACTTCTTCTTCCTCCTAAACCCTGCGTGCTCGTCCTCTTGTATGAAGCATTGAAGTGTCGTCAGCTTTGCAGCATTTGCTGCTTCAATATTTTTACAAAAATTCTACACACACCCCGGAGCCGGGGTGCATCCCGGGGTTTCCCCCGGGGTGTGTAGTACGGCTCATATTTTTAGTTTTATTTTGTTTTGAGATTTTATTTTTTTTTTATATATGCCCACAAAGGCTTCACAACTAAATATGATTTGTCATGCCAAATTGCGTATTAAATAAATTTATAATTTTTTTTATAATGGTCACGAAGGGAAGAAATTAGTAAAACTTTTAACTTGAATTTTTTATTACGCTGTATGGTGGAGGTCACTAATAATTATTATATGCGACATAAAAGTATTGGCATTGCGAATAAGATATTATATGCGATGCAAAAAGAAAAACTATTGCAAATACCTTAAGTTTTCAACAACATAATAAGGAAACCGTCCCAACTAAAAACTATTTGCGAAGTGGGGATTGCGCCTCAAATAAAGACACTTATTTGCGACACATGATGGTGTCGCTAATGTGTATCTAGTGTTGCGAATGATTTTACCGTCATTTGGCGTGTGCGTGAATTGCTTTGCGCCATGTATTTTTTCATTTATTTGCGATACAATTTATTCATTGTTGAAAGTATCTATTTGTAACGCTTGGAATCTTGTGTCACAAATACTTAACATGTTACGATTGATCTAGTTTTATGATGCAAAAAATTTACTTTTTGCAACACTATAGATTGCGTTGCAAATAGTTTCGTCGCTGAAAATCCCATTTGTCGTAGTGTTACATCGAGACCGAATAAACCCCAGAATTCATGCATCCAACCTCTTTGGACAGATTGTAATAAGAAAGGTGAGACGACATTCAATTCAAGAGGATTTGTAGCGGCATCATTGTGATCAATTCAAGGGGATTTGTAGCGGCATCATTGTGATCTCGATTTCCTTTGAGGCAAGCAGCTCCGAGCTCCTGGATCTTGATGATGACGATGGAGATGTTGGGTAAGGAAGATGAAAATGGATGAGGATCATTTCAATGTGCAGAAGATACTGATTAAGAGAGAGAGGTTTTGTGTGTATTCGTTTCCTATTTTCCACAATCGATTTGTCCTGGATGTTTTCCTATTTTACTTTTTGAGTAGTACTTTTTGTTGCTTTTTTTTATATTTATTTATTGGACAATCTTTTTTTTTTGCAATAAAAGGTTGGATTATATTTAGAGAGCAGTGCTACATGGACAAACTTTCTTGGACAGAATCTTAGACAAACCATATGGTTTGCCTTGAATATTTCAGGGCAAACCATATGGTTTGTCCAAGATTCTGTCCAAGAAAGTTTGTCCAAGCAGATTTTTTGTATTTAGAAGGCTGGTTGACGGCTGTAAGGAAGAAAGGGGCGTACATGGCACTAAATGTGTAGAGGTAGTGGCAGAAAATCAAAGCCACCCGTCTAACCACCAAAACATAAAAGTGCAATAGTATTGCCAAAAAAGAACCGAAAGAAAACGTAAAAAAGAGATGACCACCGGAGAAATCTACTAGTCCGTCTGAATGTTCTTCCGTCAGCAGACTATCATCCATTTTCCTTTCCTACTTTGGACAATCTTTGTTTATCAAAGGTTGCATGAAGACACATGTCCTCCCAATTATTATTATTATTATTATTATTATTATTATTATATAAAGAGAAGTGGTTTCAAATTGAAATCGCTTCCAATTCACTCCAATTGATGTGTATTTTTAATGATATGGTAAAAATTAATTTGGTTTATGCCGAGATTCAAACTTGGACAGTATGGATTGCAAAGGAGCGACCCATCCACTACACTAAAGAGCATCTTTTTATTAATAGTTATCAATAAAAACTTAAAATTAATTAATGAGAAAGGGACCTGGCCCCACTTTGGAATATTGATTGTGAGTTGGAATTTATCTACGAGGTATTTATAAAAATAACTATATTTTTAGAATATTGACCCCTATAAATACTATTGTTATTATTTTCATACTTATGCATTGTACTTTAAGCATAGATGATCAAACTTTTAAAACAACTATTTTATATGATTTTCTATATAGTCATTAATTTTCTATGACAACCATTTTACAATAAAACTAAATTCAAATGGATATATAATATATGGAATCGATCAACAAAAATAATAAGTTTCATAATTAATAAGAAAATGACAATATTATTGAAAAAAAGAAAACTTGCGACAACAGCATGGAGCTATAGAGGAGGCGAGAAACTTTTTATATAACTGATGTGCTACCATGCACGCTAGCCGAGAGAGAAAGGGTAGAGTCTGGGTTTTTTCTTTTGTGTGTGTGTGACTTTAACTTTTATAAATCGTGATGTAAATGGAGTGGAACACTACGATAGACCCCATCTATTAAAAATCACAATTATTAAGGCAAACATCCTTGCTATATATGGGATACCTTAAAGTCACACCTCATTTTGGGTTATTTCCACAGTCAAATTGATTCTCTGATAAAAAAAAATACAAAATGTTGGAGTTTTCCAAATAAAGTTTTTTTTTTTTTTTATTTAGACTTTCCATCATGCCTTTTGTCTATTAAGAAACTCCAAATTTCATCCTATTTCTATCAAGGCAATAGCATTTGAGTGCTAATGAGTCTCAGTGTCTATAAGTTCCACTAATCTAAGGAATTTCAAGCATTTTTGTTCCTTCTAATTATATGATTCTTTATTTTTTATTTTTGTTTAGAATGTGAAATGCCAATTTTTGTGTTGTCTGGTTTATTTAATCCTTAGTCTTTTTTATTTAATCCACTCTCAGTTCTGGGTTGTCTGCTTTCTTTTTTATCTAATGATTTTGATTGTATACTTTTTTTTAAGAATGCGGAAGTAATGGTAAAAATAATCTCCAATAATATTGGTCCATCTAAATAAAGAATTAAGCTCGTTCTTATTATCATTATTTTCTACTTTCTCCAATATAATTTTATTTCTTAATGTCAACAAGAGAACTTTCATTTTTCCCATTCATTTACTTTTAAGTTCATTGTATTTTTTTAGATAAACTTCAATAATTTTTTTGTTTCTTTGTTTCTATTTTTAGTAACGTCTCATATCTCATTTATATGCTTAGTTTAGATCAGTGTTTAACTCATTTTAAAATGTGACATCTTGAGACAATTAGTGCAATTATTAAACATTTCAATTTGAGAGGTAAATATTTTTTAATTCATTTACTTTTGAGTTCATCATATTTTATTTGAGCAATTTTAGTTATGTCATTTTAATATAATTTATACAAAAGAATCATCATTTTAAAATTTCTATAGATTTGCAATATTTTTATGGTTTGTATTTGTATGGTTTTCGTAGATTATCAATTTCTTTTTTTCCTCTTTTTTTTCAACTTTTGGGTATTGGGTTCTCCTCGTTTTTTTTTTTTTTTTTTTCAATCACTTTTTATAAGGGGATTTTCTTTGAATTCTCATTTTTTGTTCTATTTCTTAAATTTTTTTAATGCTTATCATTATGAGTTAATTATTTATTTTACTTCCATTGGGTTCTTTAAGTTCTCTTTATGAAATCTTTTTATGGATTTTTCTTATTTCTTTTGTGGCTTCAAATTTTCATTTTTGATTATTAGATTATCATAAGTTGGTTTGGTTCTTCTAAATTTCTTTTATCATTGTATTGTCTATGAATCTTTATTTATATATATTTTTATAGCCTTTTTAATAAAATTTATTTCATTTTATTTTGTATTTCTTTTATTATAATTTCTCACTTGTGATGGATTTTTAGTTTTTTATTTTATGATGGTTTTTTATGAATTTGTGAGCTCTTTTGTATTTGCCCTTCTGTGCTCCATTTTTAAGTTTTTTTTTATTTTATCTCATGAGTGTCTGATTCTTTTAAATTGCTTATGTTATTAAGTTGATTATGGATTTTCATTTCTATGTTTTATTTCTATGTGTCTTTCAAATTTCATTGGATTTTATTCATAGTTATATATTGTTTGTTTGTTTTGATTTTGTTTTATAATTTTCTTGATCATTAATCTTCAATTTTCATGGGCTTGTGTATTTTTTAAATTATATGGTATTCAGTATTAAATTCTTATGGACTTCTTTTTTTTCCCCTCTCTCTCAGAGTAAAACCTTTTGCATTTAATTTTAAAGAAATTGATCATAATTTTTTTTTATAGATTTTAATATTATGATTATATTGCCCATGCTAAGCACAGGCCTGTTTTTCTAGTTAGAAGTTTAAAGAGACAGAAGTCAAATTCCAGTCCGATCTATGACATGTTGCTCTCACTTTCCCTCTCTCTAATTCTCAGTTTTTAAAGATACTATATTCTTTTATATTTTTCTTCCTTCTTAAGTGCAGCTTTCGCGTCATGCGAGTATGTATATTAGAGAGATTGAATAGCAGGTGAAGTGCTAGAATCCCATTATGCAATTCATATAATGCATAAACACGTAAAATTTTTACTAGAGATTCAAGTACTCATGAAACTAAAAATGTGTGGAATTCAAGTTGCATGAAATTCTCAAGCATAAATTCTAGGTATAGAAGAAACAAAGAATTTAGGAATGCTAGAATTTGTAGCATTTCAAAATTCCAGCTTCTCAAATTCTATAAATTTCAACAGACATGAATTCCAAGAATTTTTACAAAGAAACAGGCCACTTAATGTTAGCTCATGAGCAACCCCAAGTACATAGTCAATTAGATGGTCCCACCTTTTCTCTTTTCAAGTATAATAATCTAAGAGTGGATCAATGAGATCAGAAGGATTTATTGTGGTATAGGATTTAATCGGAAACATGAGATGAAGAGATTGCTTTAGGATTAGGAGAGATTAGGCAAGAAAGTAGGGATGGGATATTACTTAATGGGAAACTTGAGATGAAGAGAATCGTAGGAGAGATTGGATCTAATAGAATTCATCTCACTGTGTTTTCAAAAGATGTGTAGAAATTGATTGGAAAGTGGATGGAGCAATTTTACAGGTCCACAATAATACGGAGAATGGAAACTTGAGATGGAGAGAATAGTTGGAGAGATATACGATCTAACAAAACCTTTTTAAAATCTGTGAAGAGAAAGATTAGTTGGAAAGAGGGTAGAGAGATCTTAGGGACAATGATAGATTTTAGGATCCCAAAATAATATTGAGGAATCGAACTAGACACATGTTGGTGATATGTGATGATATGCGTGTCACATATCATTGCGAAAGCCCAAATCACAAAGAGGGGTGGTGCTTTAATATATATAATTTTCAAAATATTTAAAATAGGATAAGACAAAGTGCATATGGCTTAATTGGGTAGTTATTTTGGAAACTTAGATTTATATTACCCTTCTCTGTTCCTTTGGGGCTTCTCCTTTTAAAATATGTGCTTCTTATCCCTTTTTTTTTTTTTTTTTGGAAGAGTAAGTTAGGTCTTCATTTTCAATAAAAGAATAAAGTACAAAAAAATTGGATCCCTAAAGCCAGCAATGGCCGTAGAGAAACTAAATGGGGCATATACCCCATTAATACAAACTAAAAAGTAAAGAGAAACCAAATAAACTGCGCCCATAGCCAGGGCAACAAGCCTCTCAAGTGCGCCATAACATGCCTAATTCTAAATTTGATATAGGAGAAGGAACCATGCGATTCCTACTTAACTTTTTGCTGAACTGACTAGTATGAGGCTGAAGATCCACAAAAGTAACATGAAAATTATGAAGTTTAGCTGAAATACTTCACACTTGAAAACGCATAGACCACGAAGATTTTTTAGGAAACTGTAGCACTTGAGCCAATGAGGTATCTGTTTCAAGTAGTATGGATGGAAGATGGGTTGGAATAAGGTCTATTAATTGAAGAACACCTTGATAATAATCCATAATAGATTGAAGTGCTCCTTCAAGTGGCTGGTCAGCATCTTTCCATAGAATTCCAACACTCGAATGAGGAGTAGAATATAGAGACAGCCTCCACCCCTGGTAAGCAATATGAACTAACGGAGAAAGAATGGAGAACTCCGGAAGGAGATTCCAATGGCAAGAAATACTCTCTGGGAGAGAAATACCAAGATACAACAACCTACTTTAAAGAGTCTGTTTGATGCTATGTACCACAGAAGAGGCTGGAGTAAATGTATCCCTGAAGATGCGCTGATTCTGTTCAGTCCAGATGTACCAAACAAAAGCGCAGAAAATCAATTGAGCCACCGTCTGGACCCCTTTATGATGCTGATCAACCCTCAACAAGATTGAATCTAGCAACTCTGTAGGAGAAGTACAAGAGACATAAGCCAGGTTTAAAGTAGCTAAAAGAGAAGTCCAAACCGATTGAGAATAAGGGCACTGGAGCATAAGGTGTGAACCAGATTCCCAGGTACAATCGCATAGCACACAGCAAGAATCACAGTTCACATATCTCTCTAGCAAAAAATCCTTAGTCTTCAGCTTGCCTTGAAAAAACATCCATGCACATAGGGAATGTTTCTTAATACAACCCTTAAACCAGAATAAAGTAGGCCACCGCAAAGTCTGATCCGAACTAGAAGTTAGTAATCTGTATGCAGATTTAAAGGAGAAAACACCATCATCTTCCAAGGTCCACACAAGCTCATCATCAAAATCATAATAGGGCTGTAGTTCTAATGGAATCTCACTGAATATAGTCATAAGAGCATGAGAAGTAGGTGAAGGAAACAACCACTCGTGATTCGCAATAAAACAATGTAACTTGATGTCAGTGTCAAATCCCAGATCATAAATTTCCCTGGCACCATATCTATCTTTCAATCTGCCACCATTTAACCATGGATCCGTCCATAAATGGATCAGATGCCCATTCCCAACCAGGAATTTAATATGGGCCAGCATTAGAGAGCGAAGGCCAAGAATCCCTTTCCATCCCGCTGATGCATGCTTTGGAACAGGAACATCCCAAATAGAAACACCTTTCAAGTATTTGGCATTAACCCACAAAGTCCAGCAAGTCGACTTGTTATGAACCACATTCCACAATTGTCGCATCAGAGCAGCTCTAGCAGTCCCTGTAAAAGACCGAATTCCCAGACCGCCACAAAGAGATAGGCTGACAAATAGAGTCCTAAGCAATAGGATGTATATAATGAGAGGACCACTTATTCCAGAAGAAATCTCATACCTGTCTATCCATAGCATGAAGCACAGGAATAGGGAGAAGAAATACTGAAGCCCAATAAATATGAATGGTAGATAAAGTAGACTGAATCAGCTCCAATCGCCCAGCATAGGATAAAGCCTTAAACTTCCACCCAGCTAGGCGCTTTTGAGTTTTTGCAAGAAGGGGTTGACAGTTAGAAAAAGACAACCGCTTTGAAGATAATGGAATACCCAGATATTTGACAAGAAACTTTCCTTGCTGAACAGTAAGATCAGAGACAATGTCTTTAACCAGATTGGAGCAATTAGCAAAGTAAACTGCACTTTTTCCCCAATTAACTTCCAGACTTGAAAACTGCTTAAACTGTGCAAGGAAATTTCTGAGATAAACAACAGCAATATCTGTAGCGTTACCAAAAACAACTAAGTCATCAGCAAACATAAGACGCGAGATAGCCACCCCATTCTTCCGGAATGTTGTAGGAATCAATTGTGAAGCTGCATAATGAGACATCAAAGTGGAGAAAAATTCCATCACAATGGCAAACAGGAATGGAGATAAGGGGCACCCCTGCCTTAAACCTCGCGTTCCTTTGAAGTAAACTTCAGAACTACCATTAACCAAAACTAAATAATGAACATCGAAAACACATGCCATAATGAGTTTAATGAAATGAGCTGGAAATCACAAACTATGTAGTGCAGCCTCTAGGAAATCCAATCTGAGACTATCATAAGCTTTGGCTAAATCAAGCTTGACACACATACGAGGAATCCCTCTCATTCAATGGAAATTATGAAGCAAATCTTGGGCCACTAAAATATTATCAGCAATGCTCCTCCCTGGAATGAAAGCAGACTGCATTGGACTCAAGATCTTCCCAATAATTGGTTTAAGTCGCTTCACTATGATCCGGCTGATAATTTTATACAACTCATTCGTCAAAGAAATAGGCCGGAATTGATATGGTGAATCTGCATTCTCACTCTTTGGAACAAGCACTATGAAAGTGGCTTTGAGCTGATTTAGCATCAATCCATGTTGAAAAAAAATCAATAATGGCTGCACAGACATCATTGCCAATTATTGGCCATAAGACCTTGGAAAAAATGAGCATTAAATCCATCCGGCCCAGGAGCCTTGTTTGGGTTTGCAGGTTTAATGACCTCCTCAATTTCTGAAATTTGCACCAGAAGAGTAAGGCTCACAGCATCCTCATCAGTGACATGTGCATGCGGGTAAATATATGTAAGATCTGGTTGTTGCCTTTCAATAGAAGGCCCAAGAAGACATGTAAAGTAAGAAACAAACACTGCTACAATACCTTGCTGATAAGAGAAAGTGTAACCTTCCCCATCAACAATTTTTGGAATGAATGAATGAGCTTGTCTCGTGCGCATATATGTAAAAATATTTAGAATTCCCATCACCAAGATTCACAGCAAGATCCCTAGACCGCTGCTTATACATACTTTCCTCAGCACGACAGAAGGAGTCAAGATGAACCCTGGCGGTACACTCTTCTGCCTGAAGGAAAGAATTTTGTGGCTCCTCAATCATTTTAGTTTGAATAGCATCTAAAATAGATCTGGTCTCTTGAATCTTTGTAGAGATTGGCATTTGATGTTTCTTCCACTCAATAATTTTTAACTTAACTCTTCTCAGTTTTTTTACCACCCGAAACATAGGTGTACCTCCAATCTCTTCCGCCCAAGCCTGTTGCACAATGGTGCTGAAGTCAGGTATTTTAACCCAAAAGTTAAAATACTGAAATGGAAATTTGACATGAATAATATCATTAAGCATCAAGAGAAGAGGAGAATGGTCAGAGAGACCTGGATTTAACACGTCACCCTTAAAAAGATTAGAGCTCATACAAGGAGAATTAAGAAGAACCCTGTCCAACTTACATTCAATTCTTGACTCACCCATACTAGAATTGTTCCAAGTGAAAGGTGAACCACTCAACTTGAGTACAATCAGACCAGCCTCCTGAATACAGTCATTAAATTCAGCAAGACCAGCAGTTCTAGGAGAGCTGCCCCTCCTAATTTTTCATGGTGCCATCTAATAGTATTAAGATCACCAGCAAGAACCCAAGGTTGAGAAGTAGTAGATTTGGAAACAATGGACTGCCATAACTCTCGACGCATAATATAATTGTTGTTACCATAGCAGGCAGAGAAATAAAACTGAATATTGCCAAGCTGGACAGCACAATGAATGATTTGTGATTCCATATTAAGCACTTGAAGTCGAACCAATTGAGGATTCCATAACAACCAAATCCGAGAGGAGGAGCAAATATCAATATTTGAAGTTTCCAACCAGCCATTTGGTAATAAAGAATTCTTAATACAATAAAAGGAAGAAGACTTGATTCGAGTTTCCAACAAAGCAACTAGGGATGCATTAACAGTTTGAAGCTTTTGTCGAACTTCCACCTGCATAGAGGGTCTGTTTAGACCCCTGACATTCCAAATGAGAATCGTCATGAAGAATTAGTTTTATTACCCTTCTCCCTAATAAACACGCCAGAATTAACTGGCACATGATGAGCAGTGGAGGTTGAAGCATTAACTTTTGGAGGCAAACGAGTATCAAGCTGATGAGTAGAAGATAAAGACTGTAGAGGAGCAATAATACCTGAGATAGGTGCAGCAGACTCGCCCTTATGGAGGATCAAGGCTGTAGTCTGTACCAGGTCATCCTTGGAAACATTTGAATCTCCCTCTAAATTGGAGAGACTCAAGAAACGATTTGCTGTCCTCTGACTAGCAGTGGGGCTGAAAGCATTGATAGGAGGACTAGCTGGTCTGCTATTTTTCTCCTTCGGAGGGCTTGATTTCCCACCAGAACCCTTCCCTGAGACTAAAGTCCAGGCACCATTGACAGCATCATCAGTCACTGTAGCACCCACTATAGTCGAAGTAGACGAAGGCATGAGAGGATCAGTTTGAGGCTTCTTTGGAACCCAAATTTGCTTAGGTTTGACTGCAGGTCCTTTTAGAGGGCAATCATTATCACCATGATCAAAGGTAACACAAGATTTACAAGGAGAGGGCTTCCATGCATATTCCACCTTTTGTAGGATAGTCTTTCCTTTATACTTCATTCTGAGTTCAGTAGGAAAGTCGGCATCTATGCCAACTTCAATACAGACACGAGCAAAAGCAAACCTAGTTCCAGAGGCTGTAGCATGATCCATGTAATTGGCCGTCCAATGACGCTAGCAATTTTGCTAAGCGCAGAACAAGATGAAATTTAAATTGGGAAACCTAACCTAGATTGGAATCGTGTCAAGCTGCTGCCTATGCATGGCAATATCTTCAGACCAGCGGCGCAGGATTAATGGATGCCCTTGAACAAACCACGGCCCCTCATCCAAAATAGCCTGTCCAGCGTCATGGTGATAAAACTTAAACAAGTATAAGCCATCAGCCATAGTAATTATTTCCAAATCTTTCAGACGTCAGGCTTTCTGAAGAGAATTCTTAACAGCAAAAAAAGGAGGGCTCTTACCAATAAAATACCCAACTAGCGAATGTGATAGGTCCCAACTCAAAGTATATAAACGCTAATATAATTTGTTTCTCTTCGGGTGAGAAAAGTACCACAATTTGAATGCAAATGAATTTTTTTTTTTTTTATTAACAACTGATGGCTGCTTAAATAAGCAAGGCCACGTACAAGCAAGCAAACCGAAATAAAAGGAAAATAGAAACGAATAACTGGACATGTAACAACTCAGGCAAATACACGTAAAAACCAAACATAACTGCATGAAGGAAAGTGACGTAAAACTCGCAACCAATTGAGGACCCATTTGTAACTGAAGACCCATTCATACGTAAAACTCTCAACTGCACGACCTAGTCCCTTCTTCGCTATTCTTCATGTGCAAGACCCACTGCCTACGTACAAGCTTATCCCAGATACTTGGGATTTGGCTTATAGCTCCTTGCAGAACGTCTTGGCCTATCAATACCTCCCCCATCAAGTGGAGCCTTGTCCTCAAGGTTCATATTTGGGAACCTCTCCCGTAGCTTGTCTGTTGTTTCCCAAGTTGCTTCCTCGGCTGGAAGATGCTTCCAGCGCACCAAGCTTTCTTCAACAAGCTGGGTTCCTTGCTTGATCCAGCGGTAGTCTAAAACAGCTTGAGGCTCCAAGATAACTACTCCTTCGTCGGTGAATGGTGGTACTCGACTGGGTTGGTCTTAGCAATTCACCCGTTGTCCTGGTATCGTCTAAGTAGTGACATGTGGAACACCGGATGAATGCGTGCCCCTGCTGGTAGCTGTAATTTGTATGCGACTGGTCCGATCTTCTCTAAAATCGGGTAGGGTCCATAAAAACGGCTAGCCAGTTTCTGATGGACCCGTTTGAAGACCGTTTGCTGGTGGCATGGGTGTAGCTTCAAAAGTACCTTTTCGCCGACCTCGAACGAAATGTCCCTTCTCTTCTTATTCGCCATTTGCTTCATTCTCTTCACTGATCTTTCCAAGTTAGCCTTTAGTTGCCGTAACAGTTCATCTCGATTTATGAGTTGCTGATCAACTTCATGTACCGGTGAAAGTCCGTCTTTGTACGTCGGAATGGGGGGTGGCAATCTTCCATACAGCGCCTGAAAAGGGGTCATCCCTGTCTAAATATGGAAAGTCGTATTATACCAGTATTCCGCCCAAGGTAAATAGCCGCTCCATCTCCGTGGCCACTGATGAACAAAACACCGCAGATATTGTTCAACGCAGCGATTGATGACTTCCGTCTGACCATCCATCTGCGGGTGGTGTGCGGAGCTAAGCTGTAGTTTGGAGCCCGACAACTTGAAAAATTCCTTCCAGAAGTTACTGATGAAGATTGGGTCCCGATCACTTATAATTGATTTGGGCATGCCGTGAAGCTTGATAATGCCTTCCACAAATTTTTTGGCTACAGTTCTTGCAGTAAAAGGATGACTTAAAGTAAGGAAATGAGTGGACTTACTAAGTCTGTCAACCACTACCATTATTGTGTCTTTTCCTTGTGAAACCGGTAAGCCCTCAATAAAGTCTAAGGTGATGTCGTCCCATACTTGGCACGGAATTGGCAGCGGTTGAAGAAGCCCAGCTGGAGCTAAAGTCTCGGCTTTAATTTTCTGGCAGACCTCGCATCCTTTGACGTAGTCTTGCACTGATCTATGCATTCTAGGCCAATAAAACTGCTGCCCCAACTTCTTGAACGTGCGGAGGACGCCCGAATGACCCCCCACCTTGGTGTCATGCATTTCGTGTAACACTGTGGCCCGTAAGGCGGCATTGTTCGGAACAATGACCCTTCCTTTGTATAGTAATAGCCCTTGGCGCCATGTATATGATCCTCCAGGTTGTTCCGTGGGCATACTGGCCTTTGACTGAATGTATGGGTCTTCTTCTGCAGCTTTTTTGATTTCCTCCCATAAGCTAATCTGTGGAAAGAAAATATGGTGGAGAATGGGGCTGCCCTATTTTCGAGAGAGAGCATCAGCTACGGAGTTCTCACGGCCCGGTCTGTATTTAATCTCGTAATCGTAGCCCAAAAGTTTAGCAACCCATTTTTGTTGCTCCGAAGTTGCTATTCGTTGCTCTAGAAAATATTTGAGGCTACGTTGATCAGTCTGAATATAGAATTTTTGGCCGAGAAGGTAAGACCGCCAGGTGCGTATGGCTTCGACGATAGCCAACATCTCTTTGGCATACGTCGACCAGGATTTCTTGGTCACTCCGAGGGCTCGACTCATGTATGCCACTGGTTTGCCTTGTTGAGACAGGACTGCTCCAATTCCTTCCCCTGATGCGTCCGTTTCAATAGTGAAAGCATCGTTGAAGTTTGGCATGGCTAATATAGGAGTGGTCGTCATGGCCTGTTTGAGAGCAAGAAAGGCAGTTTCAGCTTCTCCGTGCCATCCGAATTGGCCTTTTTTGAGAAGATTAGTGAGAGGACGAGCTATAATGCCGTAATCTTTGACGAACTTCCGGTAATACCCTGCCAAACCTAAAAACCCACGTAGTTCTGAAATGTTAGTAGGTCTAGGCCAGGCTACCATAGCAGCAATTTTAGTTCCATCCACTAGTGGATGACTAGTGGCTTCACGCCCTGACTAGTGATGATATGCCCCAAGTACTCCAGTTCTTGCTGCCCAAATGCACACTTGCTAGCTTTAACAAAGAATCTGTGCTGCCTCAATATTTCGAAGGTCTGCCTTACATGCACTAAATGTTGATCCCAATCTAGACTATAGACTAAAATATCATCAAAGAAAACTAATATGAATTTTCTAAGATGATGGCGAAAGATGGAGTTCATGATGGCTTGGAATGTGGAAGGTGCATTACATAAGCCAAATGGCATAACCAAGTATTCGTAATGTCCATTATGTGTTCGAAAAGCAGTTTTATGGATATCACTTGGTTTAACCCGTACCTGATGGTATCCTGCCCGTAGATCAAGCTTGGTAAAATAAGAAGCACCATAGAGCTCATCCAACATATCATCCACAGTGGGGATCGGAAATCGGTCTTTAATGGTTGCGGCGTTGAGCGCGTGATAATCTATGCAAAAGCGCCAATTCCCATCTTTCTTTTTTACCAATAATACAGGTGATGAGAAGGGGCTAGTGCTGGGTCGCACAAGCCCGGATTGCAGCATATCTTGGACCTGCTTCTCGATCTCGTTCTTCTGATAATGCGCATACCTGTAAGGCCGAACATTAATCGGTTCTGTGCCTTCCTTAAGGGCAATGCCGTGGTCAACCTCCCGTGTTGGTGGTAAGCTTGAGGGCTCTATGAACAAATCTGAGAATTCCTGTAATATCTCCCGCATGCTTGAATGAATATTTTCTTGTGATTCTGTGTGGGCAACCTGTAGACATAGAGCAATTATAGCATGGCTAGGACGAATTTCTTTAGTCAACTCTGCGATTGATGCCGCTTGGATATGTTGCCCGTCAATGCCTACCAATTTCGTGGTCTTGTTTTCCCACCTGAATTCCATGGTTAACTCCCTCCAATCACACACCACAGAACCAAGTAGCTCAAGCCATTGAATTCCCAAAACCACATCCAACCCTGTGAGAGGTAAGGAATAAAGGGTTAAAGAAAAAAGGGTGCCCTGCAGATCGATTTGTACCTCCTCAAACCTCCCTTGGCATCTGAGATTTTCTCCATTAGCCACTCGGACCGTGAAGCTTTTCGTAGGCACCACTGGTAGACGCAGCAGATTGGCCATACGCTCACTAATGAAGTTGTGAGTCGATCCGCTATCAATTAACACAACGACGTCTTGGGCACAGATTCTGGCAGTGATCCGCATGGTTTTGGGCACGGTTCATCCCGTTAGTGCATGTAGTGTAATTTCGGGTCCAGGAGGTCCTTCGTGATTCTCTCCAGCTGGTTGTTCTTCGGTGACAACGTCGCACAATAGGTCGCCGTTATCCTCGTAACCTTCCAACAGGAGTATCCGTGGTCCCTGACATTTGTGTCCTGCAGTAAAACGGTCATTACAATTGAAACATAAGTTTTGGGCTCGTCTCTGCTGCATTTCTTCCCAAGAAAGTCGCCGCACAGGAGCAGCAAGGGCTGGTGGTGCTGCTCGTTGAGTAGGGGAAGAAACTAGAGGAGCTCGTGTTGGTGGTGCAAGCCTTCCAAACCTCCTTTGTCGAGCAAGTTGATCATCCTTCATCCTTGCTAAACTGATGGCTTCTTTTAATGTCTGGGGCCTAAACATTCGTATACCATCCAAGATGTCCGGCCTTAAGCCGCCCATAAAAGTTCCTACAAGAGCTCTCTGTGTCCATCCTTGTACTCGATTGCCCAAGCGCTCGAATTCTCTTTGGTAATCACGTAAAGAACCCACCTGCTTGATCCGCGAAAGGGCTTCATCAAAATCTTCGCACTCCGAGGGCCCAAAACGAGCCCAGAGTTCGGCTTCAAAATTCGTCCACGAGAGAACTCATCCTTCTTCTTGGAACGTCCTGCGAATCCACTGCCACCATTGGTTGGCCTCTCCTTCCAAGTGATAAGAGGCCAAGGAGACCTTTTGGGCTTCGGGAGTATTTTGGAACTCAAAAAATTGGTTCACAAGATTGAACCACTCCGTCGGATCATCTCCTAAAAATCGAGGAAATTCAAGCTTTGCTGTTTTGGAAGATACCACCAACCGTCCACAAGATTGAACCACTCCGTCGGATCATCTCCTAAAAATCGAGGAAATTCAAGCTTTGCTGTTTTGGAAGATACCACCAACCGTCCATGGTTGCCGTGGTTGGGATTCTCCTGGTTTGCAAGCAAGACATCGGAGAGGTGGTTGAGAGTTTCCTCCACATGACGAAGCCTATCGGCCATGCCGAGCTCCATCCTGTGTAGCCCATCTTCCAACTGCTCAATACGCTCTTTATTGGTTCCCATAAATAACCTGTCTCTGATACCAATGATAGGTCCCAACTCAAAGTATATAAACGCTAATATAATTTGTTTCTCTTCGGGTGAGAAAAGTACCACAATTTGAATGCAAATGAATTCTTTTTTTTTTTTATTAACAACTGATGGCTGCTTAAATAAGCAAGGCCACGTACAAGCAAGCAAACCGAAATAAAAGGAAACTAGAAACGAATAACTGGACACGTAACAACTCAGGCAAATACACGTAAAAACCAAACATAACTGCATGAAGGAAAGTGACGTAAAACTCGCAACCAACTGAGGACCCATTTGTAACTGAAGACCCATTCATACGTAAAACTCTCAACTGCACGACCTAGTCCCTTCTTCGCTATTCTTCATGTGCAAGACCCACTGCCTACGTACAAGCTTATCCCAGATACTTGGGATTTGGCTTATAGCTCCTTGCAGAACGTCTTGGCCTATCAGAATGTCCCCACTGTAATTGTGTAGCGGCAGTATCCTCCTCATCGAATTCAACTTGGAAGTCTGGATTCGATGAAGGATTCTAACAATGTCCCAGAAGACGAGAACGATTTGTAGAACCTTGGAAAAGAGACGACCATGAAGTTTTCGGTTCCTTTGGTAGTGCCTCTGAATCTGGGTGTTGATTTGCACTAACTGCTGCATTTAGGGGCTCCACTGTATTGCGGTCACCATCAGCGAGGAGGACATTAGGCTCTTTCTCCACACGTGGAAGTAATGAAGGAGATGTAGCAGACTGAACACCCACGGAACCAGCAGGTGTCTGGTTCCCCTTCTTATGGAGTTCGAACCGCTTACCTGATCGCACCTTTGCTTCAAGAATGAGATCTTTTGGAAGACTAGAAGGAAGAGCATACTCCTGGTTCTTTTTCAAGATGGAGCAAATGATGGAGATCCGTGCAGATCTATCTTCTGCATATGAGAACATCACACGAATTTGTTGTTTAAGGAGATTGTCTGAAGATGGAGGAGGAGAAACTCCTTCCGCCATGCTCGAATCCACAACTTTGATCGAAGAAGAAGAAGATGGAAAATCGCTAGAGAAGAAGAAAGGAGAGAAAAATAAAGAAACCTTGGAAAAATAAAGAAACCTTAGAGAAATGGGATTTTTACAAGAAAAGTGTCCTTAAGTATGTAGTTGGCCATTTTAAACACAAATACATGTATTTTCTCATTTTGATGTTCGTACAGCCAATTAGGACTCTAACCCTCCCTTTGCTGACTACATCCTTCGAATCACTCTTACTGGGCAGACATCACTCTCAGTCCCCTGTCCCGCCATAAATCTTCCTCTCCCTCTCCCCTGCATGTATTCTCCGGTCCCTTTTCTCTCCTTCCCTCTCGCGTCCTCTCTCCTTCCCTCTCGATCCCTCTCTCCGTTCCTCTCGCCTCCCTCTCTCCTTCCCTCTCGCTTCCTCTCTCATTTCCCTTGGCTCCCTGCTCTCTCTTTCCCTCTTCCTTTATGTCTTCACCC
The DNA here is from genome assembly GCA_003546025.1 of Camphora micrantha. Taxonomy (NCBI): domain Eukaryota; kingdom Viridiplantae; phylum Streptophyta; class Magnoliopsida; order Laurales; family Lauraceae; genus Camphora; species Camphora micrantha. Next base: position 10,347,119 of record QPKB01000010.1, read on the forward strand.
CAATCGGTGATTCCGTCCAGATCATCTCACACCGGCAGCCAGCGATGATCTTTCGTCGCCGTAATTGATGGAGAAAATCCTACAAATGAAAGAGGGTTTCTAGCCAAAAGAGGTGAGAACTTGCATAATATCCATTTTTTGTTGTAGCATGTGCATGGGCACTCCCTACATTCAATGCTCTGTTTGTTTGAATGAATTTCTAAGAATGGATTAATGGCCATTTGAAATCCAAAAACTGGAGGTTTTGTAATGCTTGGCTTCTTCATCCTGTAGTTGTTCTTTACTATTTGAATCTTGTTTTATTTACTTATTTGCATATGGGCCTCGATTTCATCATCTTGACAGTTTTTGGCCTGTATCAACTTCCCATGTTCTGTTCTTTTAATACGAATGTATTGGTTTTACAATGCAGCTGTGCATTTCTATGCGATAGTAAATCTTTTTTTTTTTTTTTGATATATGGTAACCTTTTCTGTTAAAATACCCAATGGCAATCTTGGATTATGCTGCTATTCACTATTTAAAAATACAAATCAAAATATGGTTGGTATTTGAAACCGAATTTTATACTTGTTATCTTTTTTGTTATGCTCTTTCCTGGAATGAGATTATGCATAAGAATGAGTATTTACAATTTTAGGGAATGATTAAGATAAAAGACTAGTGTGTATTGTTTTTTAGATGTTAAAACGTTAATGAATTTTTACAATCTCTTTGAGATTGCGTGATTTCTTCATTACTTACTTGACACATGCAACAGTGACCGTAAGAAATTGCATTTAAATGGTTTATGTAGTTTTGCCTTGTGGTTTACTTTATAAGCTCTCGTCGATAAGGTTAAGTCAGATTTAGATAATCGAACAAAATCTAATAGTTGGAGATTTGTATATCCTTTTTAAGTTTGGACAGGAAGAATTCGAATGTGTAGATTTCTATCCCTTATTGCCTCATTCCCCAATCCAGTTATATCCTTTTCCCCACCTGTTTCCCCATCGTCATCCAGGCTTCACTTTTTCCAGTAAATAATCACTTTTCTCATGTACAAGTAATCTTGATGGTCACTTACACAATATCTAGCAATTTGACTCGTAGTACATTATCATGTGTAGAACAAAAAAGAAACGATACTACTCATGTTTACTTCTATTTTCCGGGTTTGGTAAGCGAATTACTAATGACCGTTTTTAAAATAGTTGATAATATGAGATTCCAAGCCTTTGGACTAAGTAATATGGCTACATAAAGACGTTTAGAGTGTAGTATCAAATGAAATTTATAGAACTCATATTCACAATGGTAGTGATCCTATTCTCATATGAATGATGTTGAGATCACAATATGGGTGAAGTCTGTAACTCTTTTCCATTGCTTATGCATGTCATTATACAATCATTATCGTATTGTTTTAGGATGCAACTGAAACGATGTCATTATCTTTCATTAGATTTGGCTTTTAGCGTCTTAATTCTCCTTTCGTTTAAATTTTCGTTCTCTGTTTCCTTTCGAACTTTTCCTTGCCTTTTGACTTTGCTTCTATTAGTTTCTCTTGGGAATTGGCTTCTTGGGTTTTTGCCATGCATAGTAATTGTTTGGGTGATTTTCTGTACTTTTCTGTCATGGGCTTTCCTGGAATTTGAAGTACCCATTTCAAATGTAGTCGTTCCCAACGTATTTTGATGTCTCATCTCCCTGTTATTGAGATTTCAATTGTATGCCGTCAATACGATGCATTGAAAAGACATCGGTGGTTTTTGTCAGTGATTTACTATTGGCACTTATTGCCTAGTTGATAATATGAGATTCCAAGGTTTTAGGGTAACACATGAGCTACTGAAATAAGGTCAATAAGTGCAAGATCAAACGAGTTTAGGAACATTCCTATAAATAATTATTGATGATGCCGTTGTCCTATAAATGAAGTTGAGATCAACATCTATGTGAAGTTCGTAAGTCTTTCGAATTGTTTATGTAGCTCATTATACATTCATTATCGTTCTCCTGCATGATGCAGAAATTTGGCGAAGAACCTGTAAATTATTGAAACGATATCGTTAATATAAAATATCAAAAAATCCAAACTTCATTAAATTGTGCTTCATTCTCATCGTTTTAGCATCTCAATATGAAGTCATCATCATTCCTCTTTTGGACACCAAAACTGGGACGTAAGGATAAAAATTATGGTTACGATATCGTTATCAAAGAATAATTTCCTTCGCATTTCTTCATAGGTAGAGAATATCTTGAATTGGATATTTGGCTGTTGGGGGGTCTACCTTGTGGATCAGGGACTGGTTATTTTTTGATTTGATGAACTTACGAGTAAAGTCTGCAAATACGATATCTGATCATTTAGGCCCTATGGATTAGAGATTTTTTGATTTGATGAACTAATGAGTAGGGTGCAAAACTCACAGCAATTCAGAATATAACATAATAGATATGAGGACGGCTTAGCGGTAAGGTTAAGAAAGCTATCGTACTTGTTGGGTTATGGATATTGGGAATAGCTATCGTACTCATTGTGTACTACTGGCCTTTTCGCCTATTTGACGGCATTCAGAGGCTTCGACACTTTCGGATCATTATACAGTCTATAATTCCATGTTAACCGGGCATGAAAAAAAAGTAATTATTGGGAATAGCCATCGTACTCATTGAGACTGTTGTCATACAAATGATGTTGAATGGAAAATCTGGGCGAAGTCCATCAGTATTTCCTATTGTTTATGAATGTCATTATACAGTCATTATTGCCTCCTTGTAAGACGCCAAATAATTGGATTAGATACTATTGATTGAATGTAACTATATGGTTATAAAAAAATACTCATAATTTGGGTTAAGTGAATTCGAGAGTCCTTCTCATTATTTATGCACCTCAATATAAAGTCAACACTATTACGTTGTTGGATACCAAACTTGGACGAATAAAATAAAAATATTGGTAGCAATTTCGTTATCAGAAAAACCTTTTGTTCTCTCAATTATACTAAATTGACTGAAGTTGTGATTCCTTCATCCTGTTTATGCATCTCAGTATGAAGTCCCAACCTTTAAGTCGTTGGGAACCAATATAAGAAGATTAACTCAAAAATCATATTAACGATATTGTTACCATTAAAAACTTTTCCTTTTTTATTTTTGGACCTCAATATAAATTCCACATCATTCTGATTTGAGTGAAACCAAAATTCGATACGCATATACAAATTATACTAACGATATCGTTATGAAAGTTAGTTCCCTTTTTTCCCAATCTAGTCCTTGAAAACTCCGTCTCATGAACTTGTTCAATTGTATAATGCCAAATGCTTATATGATTTATTCGTTGTCTTCCTATAACTGAATCGGGTAATGGCAACAATGAAGATTGCTTTAGAATTATTAGCACTGTTTAACAATTTTGATTTATTCAATAGCCTTGTTAATTGTCTGGTTCCTTTTGTTTTGATCTTTTTTTAAATTAATGAAATACTCCTCATATGTTTTATCATCTATTCATCTCTTTCTAGAGGCACTATGCGGTGGCCGTTAGATTGAATTATATTGATACACAATGTAGAATGACAAATTCAGTTACATTTTCATACTTAAAACACAACTTGCATCTGTTTGCCAAGAGATAATAGATAGCTAGTAGTTTTACGGTGAATTCTACATGCCTTTGGCAGGATGTGTGAACGTGATCTACTAGTCATCTTCCATTCCGGTGGACAATTAATTTGGGACAATGGAAGTCCAATTTATAATGGAGGTTGCCCAAAGATGGCGTTCCTCGAAAGTTCCATAACGTATTCACAATTGGTCCAAAAAATATGTGGGTTGTCAGATGGGAACCGGCCTGGACATATCCCAAATATCCAATACCTCCATCAAAATGGGAAAGTATGCACTTTAGTGACCATAACAAATGATGATGATGTAAAGATTATGTTCAAAGCATCTATGGGGGATGCTAGTGCAGTGTATCTATACATTCAGCCAAGCGCGGGTCATTCAGTAGATCATCAATTGAATGAACAGAGGTATGCTATGATTGGACTTGTTATTTTTAACAATTACATTTGATACTGAGCAGCTTGAATTTTACCGCCATGCATATTGGCATACAGCAAAGCCGTTCAGCGGAGTAGTCCGCTGTCAGCTGTTGGAAAAAGTACATCACTATGTATGGATATAGCTATACCAGCCCAAATGATCGCTATTTATATGCTTAACCATCCACCTCTTTCTCTTGTCCCGTAGGAATGCATTCAGACAGGATCTGTATCAATACGATGGTCACACAGGTATTCGTATCAACAGGGATGCGAATTTGAATAACACACTACCATCTTCGAAGTATGTCATCTCATGTCTTACATCGCTGATTGATCCATAATCATTTGGTTTCCATATTGTTTGTCATCTGTTCGTTTCATTTTTTGTTATTATAACCTCCTGAAGAGTATGTGATGGAATTAGTCTTCCGTCTGGAGCATATTGTGATTATTTTAACCTAGGAATGCACGTCCTTGTTACAATTTTGGTTCTCCTTTGTGATGGAGAAAAGTTACTCCGTCAATATTTCTTCGAAATGCAGTATTTGTATTGATGACTGTCATTTGTCATGCAGGGTTAACCCAACGAAGAAAGGGTCTGAGTTGGGATCAAAAACTACCGCGGTCATGAATGAATTTATTCTGCAGCAGATAAATCCGTCTGTGGACCTAAGAGTTGATTTCGAATTGCCCTTTTCACATGGACGCTATAGCTGCGGAGGAGTAGAAAATTCATCTGCAAATGTCGATGCTAGGCCGGATATCGTGAATGACAGTCAGCATTCACTGCATGTGGACGAAGAAAATTGTAATGGAGTGTACACCTGCGAAGGAGATGGTAATTTTGTTGCAGAAACTCAGCCTTGGATGGGGATTGATAGTGACAATCTTGTAGCTATGCAACTGGATACAGAAAGTTGTAGGGAAGGAGGCTACACCTTGGGAGTCGAAAAACAGAATTGTGCAGATGAGATTGGGGAGTTGGGGAATGACAGTGACACTCTTGAATTACTGCATGTGACCACAGGATCTTGTAAAGAAGGTCCATCAGTCTTTCAGCAAGAATCTTCCATTCAGAATGAAGAGGGACTGGAAAATATTCATACTCGAGGTGCAACCGCCAGATGCCAAGACATACCATTAGTAGACTCAGAAGCTGACATTATTTTATCGGAACGAACTGTAAACGACAATATCCAATCAGAACCAGAAGTGTCCAAGGCATCAAAAATTGTCGACACGATGCAAGCAGCGGATGAATTGCTTACCACGGCACCCCATGAAGAATCACCGCACGTAATGTGGAAGGACAGGGTGTTTAATAGCCGTGACGAATTCAAAAGCACATTGGCCAAGTTTGCGATGTACAAGAACTTTTGCTTGAAACCTTCAAGGACCAATAGATTTGAAGCGACGGCAAGGTGTAACCATCCAACATGTCCATGGCGCATCCATGCCTCTATCGTGGAAGCTGGGCCCCAGTTTCAAGTTAGGACCTACAATCCCGATCATAATTGTTCGAGACCAATTAATGGAATAAATTATCCTCAGGCAACTTCATGTTTGATTGCGGATTTTATCAAAGAAAGACTTAGAGTCCATCAAGACTACAGGCCAAAGGAAATTATGTCGGACTTCAAGAGGGAATTTGGCGTATAAATTTCTTATAGGAAAGCCCACATTGCAAAGGAAATAGCTATGAAAGACATTCGCGGTTCGTTCGAGGATTCATACAAGCTCCTATCAGACTACCGTTTGGAGCTGAAGCGTACTAACCCGGGCATATTCGACAATTTGTGGATAGAAGATAATCACTCCTTCCAGAGATATTATGTCTATTTTGGTGGATGTGCCCGATCTTTTAAATCATCAATCAGGCCACTGGTCGCCCTTGATGGGACACACCTCCGGGGTAAATACCCAAGAGCCTTGCTTATTGCGGTTTGTCAGGACGGTGACCATGAGCTCTTTCCACTAGCTCTTGCTATTATGGAGTCCGAATGCTATGCGACTTGGTCATGGTTCCTAGCATGTCTCGATGAAACCTTGGAACATGTTCATAATCTTACAATAGTGTCTGATCGAATGAAGGGACTGACCAACGCAGTCATCGATGTACTTCCAACAGCAAAACACTATTACTGCTGCCGTCACATTTCAAAAAATATTCAGGCGAAATTCAAAAACGATGGAATCGTCATGAAGTTTTGGTGCGCTGCGCGTTCAACCCGCGTATGTGAGTACGAAAACTATAGGGCAGAAATCAGATCTATTGATGTGGGGGCGCATGATTACATCAACGCGATTGGTCCCCAGCATTGGGCAAATGCATTCATCGAGGGACAACGTTATGACATGCTGACTACGAATATTGAAAGTCCAGGATCCTAACCCTAGAGGGGGGGGTGAATAGGGTGATCTACACTTAATGACTAATTATGGCCAATTTTAATTTCTTAACAATCAACTAGTCACATGTGATGATTAACATACAATATGCGGAAGCTTAAACAAAACAATCACCACAAAGCAAACACCACTACACAAGGATTTATAGTGGTTCGGCCTCAATGTCTACATCTACTACCGGCTTGTGATCCAACACCCCACCGGATTTTTACTATTTATGCTTTTGAAAAAGGCTAAGCAGTAACCTCTACAATATGCTTTCCAAGGCTAAGCAATAACCTAACAATGTTGTTTTTTTTAGGCTTAACAACAACCTATACAAGATGCTTTTCTAGGCTAAGCAATAACCTTTACACAATGCTTTTCTTAGGCTAAGCAATAACCTTTGCAATAGATGATTTCTCAAATAAATGTCTACACAAACACTTTAAGATATTACAATTAAAGCTCAATTTAATTGCCTCTAAAATAGGCGAATAAGAAAGTTAAATTCAACTCACACAATACTCTATGAAATGCTAAGATGAATGCTCATGAAGTGTGTGTGTGAAAACTTCAATCAAGTTTTTAATGAAGGCTCAATTAATGTATGCTTAATGCATTTTAAAGTTTAAAGCACACAAAGATTTGATTGAAGTGAAATGCAAATCACATGTACAAAATACTAACTTGTTGATAATATGAAAATAAAAAACTCACAAGTTGTATGAAATTAATTATGTCTAAACATGTGATGCATGTGCAATGTTGTTTTAAAAAACAAGAGTTTAACTAAGGTTCAAATGAATAAAAACAACAATATGATTCAACCAAGTAAATGAAACATGTTATAAAAGAAATCAAATGATTTGACAAAACATGTTTTATAAAGTTTTAAAAAAAACTTGGTTTGAAATCAAGGGTGAAAAATCCAATCCAACTTAGATCAAAGATTAAATGAAGAATGGATTCAACACATCATAGTTATCATGCTAAAAATCATTTACTAATAATTTAAACAAAGCATATAACATATGATAAATAAAAGTAAAGCTTACTTAGAGATTTAACTTCATTAATCCAAGCTTTAGCTTTACTAATGACCCATTGGTCTCTCTTAGTTCATTCCCTTTCTGTTGTCTCCAAACACATCAAGGAAGAGTAAAATGTTCAACTTTGATCATTTCCTTTTTCAAGGGAATGAACCTCATTTTATACTAAAAAAATGAGTTCTGGCGAGTCCCCGGTCGACCTGCACCTTACCCCGGTCGACCTGGCCTTAACGGTAAAAAATCTGACCGTTTGAAAAAGTAGCCCAACGGCTCTTTTCCCGGTCGACCCCATGTGTAGTCGGTCGACCGGGTCCATGGGCTCGGTCGACCGACCACACTGTGGGTCGACCAGGTCCAGGGACCAAATTCCCCATATTAGCATATTTCAAAATATTTCTTTGAGGGGACTTTTGGGTCATTAAATCAAGTTTGGAAACATGATTTTAATTCAATCTAAGTGCTTTTAAAATCATGAAACATAAAAGCCTAAAATGATTTGAAAGATTTAAAACATAGACTAGCTTGATTCATAAAACTTCTTTTTCAAATTAAATGCATCCAAGATTAAAAACAAAACATGCATAAATCAATAGTTCCACAAGTCTAAAAAATAATGCATGTGTAAATCGAGATTTCAACATTTTCTAAATCAATGCATGTGTGAAAATTCAAATGATGATTAAAATGATAATGCATCTATCAAATTGCAATATACAAAATCTCTAACAATCTCCCCCTTTGCAATTTGATGGCAAACCTTATTCAACACTGATTTTCACACAAAGTCTTCAGCCCCCCCTAGGCTGGACAAGACTTGAAATCTTCTTTGGATGCTTCTTCACTTAGCTTGGGCTCTAGGTCTTTTTCTTCATTCTCCTTGATGCTTGGAGCTTGATCATTCTTCAAGCTTTCTTTTCATTGGCCAAGCATCTTCTTTTAGCTCCCAAGCTTTCTCTTCTTTCACTCTCCCCCTTTGACCATGCACTTTCTCCCTTTTGGCAAGATATGCATTCTCTTCCCGTTTAGACAACTTGAACACTCTCTCCCCCTTTGACATTAAATTGCAAAGGAACCTACACACATGAAAAAAAAAAAAAAAACCTTTGAGTAGCACCTGTTAACAAAAGAATTCGAAAATGAAATACATAACAGGTTTTTCATGTATGAGTAGCAAGTTATAAGGGTATAGAGCCAATACAAGGGTGAATTTGATCAAAACTAATACTTCCTATGAAGGTTTACACTCCCCCTCAATCCATTCTCTCCTTTTGTCAAACTTTTGACAAATATTTAACTATTTGGAGCAAGAAGAAGATGGTTTAACCAATTGAAGGTTAACTTCAAGAGAAGGATTAGATACAAGTTTAACTATTGAGCTCAATATGATCAAATTACCATTATGAAGATACCAATTGACGGGTAAGCTATAGGATAATTAAAGAGCAAGGTCAAAAGGATAATCTATCATGGATATCAATTGAAATATATATAAAACAAATATACCAATTGAGATTGAAGGATATGACTATTAACTCAATCACTCTAACATGGAGTTATAAAGAATATAACTATTAAGAAAAATCCAAATTAGAGCTATCCATGATGTTATAGGGTTACTAAACATAGCATCAATCAATATAACTTATGAAAATCATATGCTATGAAAGTTTTGAAAACATTTCATTCAATCATAAAATATGACTATAAAGAGCAAGATGAGTGAAATGAAATTCAAACATGAAAATTATGATGTTAATAGAATGTGACACATACAAAATCAAGCATCATAAATGAATATTCATCACTTCTAAAGATAAAACTAATGAGCATAGTGATGAACATGAGAAATTGCATAAAAAGATATAACTAAAAAAAAATATGTAATTTTCAAAGTGTCAAAATCATATGGATTCAACATCTAAGAAATCCATCAAACAATAGATATAACTATGAAATACAAGGAATGGATTTCAAAGAGGTTCATATGATTAAGCACACTATTATGAAGTTGAGACATGTATAAAGAATGATACCAATAAGAAAATTACACATGAATCAACAACATAACTATCCATTTAATAATAACTAGAAAGCACAAAGGATCGATTTTAGAGTTCTAGTAGGGTATCTACAAAAATAACTAAGATCACAACCATACATGCAACCAATTGACATTTGCATATAAAAATAATGTCAATAATTTTCCATTTGAAAGTATAAATTTAAAAAACAATGAAAAACTTAAATTGCTTCAAATCATTTGATTTACCAAAAAGATCTAACTATAACATTTATCAAATGATTTTCCAACATCAATTGATCATGAAAAATCTAGCTAAGAAAGCTTTTGAAATCACAATCAATTGATCATGAATATAAATGCAATGCAAGAGATATAACTAAGTGTGAGCAAAAAGCAAATCTTTCATGATGAAATTATAATCAAATGATTTTGAAAACCATGATATGTAACTAGAGAAGTACAAGAAAACAAAATCAATTGATTACAAATAAACATTGCATTTAAAGAAATGTAACTAATGAAAGAACATAAATGCAAATGATCATGACCAACAAAAAGATTTAACTAAAAAGGATAGGTTGGTCAAGGAGGTTCAAGGCTTAAGGTTTGACTAAGTATATAACTTTAGGAATCCACCTAAGGTCTTGAGAGGGTTGATCTTTGAGGTCTAGTTTAGAAGTCCCACCAACTTTAGGAGATTTGACTTGATAAATTTTCAATTTAGACTTATCACAATTATGTTTAGATTTAACTAAATTTAGCTTAGGTTGGTGAATAGTCTTTTGAGGTTGGTGATTCTTCTTCTTAGGAGATTGACTTCTTTTCTTCTTATTTTCTCCCTTTAATTGACTTTTGAATTTTAGATTTAACTTTGCAACTTTATTCAAAAGTTCTTTCATATGATGACTTAAGGGAGAAAGATTGAGAAGCTTTTTGTTGATAGATTCTTTTATAATTGGTTTAACTTGTTTAACCTTTTTAGAATCTATCTTAGGAGACTCCTTTTTAATTGATTTAACTTGTTTGATTTTCTTGGAGTCTTCTTTGATATTTAGTGCCTTACCCTTCATAGAGTTTGATTTTACTTTCTTGGCTTCAAAGATGGGTTTAGACACATGGCTTCTTATTAATTTGCACTCAAACCTAAAATGCCCTTCAATGCCACAATAATTACATTTAGACATGGGCAAGGAAGTGTGAGTGCTAGAGAATGAGGACTCACCTTTCACAAAAGTGTTGGTGAATTTAGAGTCATGTGAAATATATTGGTTTTTAAGGGTTGAATTTTCAGTTTTAACTTTTGTTAGTTCATTTTCAATTCCCTTAAATATGTTTAGTTCTTCATGGGAAAGTTTTAAATCAAATTTAAGTTCATTAATAACATTAGATCCAAGTTCTAAAGTTTTTATCTTATTTTGAGTATTAGATAAATTTTCCTTAAAAGTAGTCAACTTGGATTCTAGGTTCTTAATGTTTTTGTCTTGCCTTTGCAATTGATCTCTTAGTTTTGAATTTTCCTTATTAAGATCATCATTTTCTATTTTTAATTCATTTAGATCATCTTTAATATTATGAAGGTTATTCAAAGATATCATAAACTTAGAGTCTAGATAATGTATAACTTCTTCTTTCTCTCTAAGTTCATCTTTTGAAGAAACTAATTCTTTGTTTAGTCTTTTAGATTCTTCTCTTAATTTTTTATTTTTCTTATCAAGTTCTATGGACAATGTATATAATTCCTCATAGGCTTGTTGAAGGTCATCTTCATTTTCATCATTTTCTTCCTCTTTTAATTCAAATTGAGATTCATTAATTTCAAGGTTTGAATCTCCAAATATGGGAAGGAGGGGTCTAGAAAAATCTACACAAGAATCTATACAAACTAACATAGTGGAATCCATTCTAATGATTTTCATAAAAACACAACACTAGGGTTTTGACTCTAGGTTTTTACACCTAATCAAGAGTTCCAAAACACTTGATCCTAAAATAGAGCATGAGGCTCTGATACCAATTGAAAGTCCGGGATCCTAACCCTAGAAGGGGGGGGGGGGGGTTGAATAGGGTGATCTACACTTAATGACCAATTATGGCCAATTTTAATTTCTTAACAATCAACTAGTCACATGTGATGATTAACATACAATATGCGGAAGCTTAAATAAAACAATCAAAGCAAACACCACTACACAAGGATTTATAGTGGTTCGGCCTCAATATCTACATCCACTACCGGCTTGTGATCCAACACCCCACCGGATTTTTACTATTTATGATTTTGAAAAAGGCTAAGCAATAACCTCTATAATATGCTTTCCAAGGCTAAGCAATAACCTAACAATGTTGTTTTTCTAGGCTTAACAACAACCTATACAAGATGCTTTTCTAGGCTAAGCAATAACCTTTACACAATGCTTTTCTTAGGCTAAGCAATAACCTTTGCAATAGATGATTTCTCAAATAAGTGTCTACACAAACACTTTAAGAGATTACAATTAAAGCTCAATTAATGTATGTTTAATGCATTTTAAAGTTTAAAGCACACAAAGATTTGATTGAAGTGAAATGCAAATCACATGTACAAAATACTAACTTGTTGATAATATGAAAATTAAAAACTCACAAGTTGTATGAAATTAATTATGTCTAAACATGTGATGCATGTGCAATGTTGTTTTAAAAAATAAGAGTTTAACTAAGGTTCAAATGAATGAAAACAACAATATGATTCAACCAAGTAAATGAAACATGTTATAAAAGAAATCAAATGATTTGACAAAACATGTTTTATAAAGTTTTAAAACAAACTTGGTTTGAAATCAAGGGTGAAGAATCCAATCCAACTTAGATCAAAGATAAAATGAAGAATGGATTCAACACATCATAGTTATCATGCTAAAAATCATTTACCAATAATTTAAACAAAGCATATAACATATGATAAATAAAAGTAAAGCTTACTTAGAGATTTAACTTCATTAATCCAAGATTTAGCTTTACTAATGACCCCTTGGCCTCTCTTAGTTCATTCCCTTTCTTTTGTCTCCAAACACCTCAAGGAAGACTAAAATGTTCAACTTTGATCATCTCCTTTTTCAAGGGAATGAACCTCATTTTATACTAAAAAAATGAGTTCTGGCAAGTCCCAGGTCGACCTGCACCTTACCCAGGTCGACTTGGCCTTAACGGTAAAAAATCTGACCGTTTGAAAAAATAGCCCAACGGCTCTTTTCCCGGTCGACTCCATGTGTGGTCGGTCGACCGGGTCCATGGGCTTGGTCGACCGACCACACCGTGGGTCGACCGGGTCCAGGGACCAAATTCCCCATATTAGCATATTTCAAAGTATCTCTTTGAGGGGACTTTTGGGTCATTAAATCAATCTTGGAAACATGATTTTAATTCAATCTAAGTGCTTTTAAAATCATGAAACATAAAAGCCTAAAATGATTTGAAAGATTTAAAACATAGACTAGCTTGATTCATAAAACTTCTTTTTCAAATTAAATGCATCCAAGATTAAAAACAAAACATGCATAAATCAATAGTTCTACAAGTCTAAAAAACAATGCATGTGTAAATCAAGATTTCAACATTTTCTAAATCAATGCATGTGTGAAAATTCAAATGATGATTAAAATGATAATGCATCCATCAAATTGCAATATACAAAATCCCTAACAAATATTGCGGAGAGCACAAATAGCTTGTTGAAGGATATTAGGGAGTTGCCCATCACACAGCAGATAGAGTCGATACGGGCTAAGCTGATGGAATTTTACCAAAATCGGCGTGAAAAGGGGCTAAACATGAAGACAAGATTCACCCCATATGTAGACAAGATCCTTACCCTCGAGGCGGAAGCCTCACGGAGACTCCAATGTTGGCAGGCAGGGGAATTTGAGTTTCAGGTATTGTCGCCGGAGTACACAGATGTTGTGCACCTCGATAAAAAGTCGTGCACATGCCGCAAGTGGGACCTGCTTGGCATTCCTTGTTCACATGGTATTTGTGCCATTGGACTCAAGCGATATGATCCGTATGACTTCTGTGAGCAGTGGTTTTCCAGTGACTTCTATCGCACAACTTAGAATGATGTCATTCATGCCACGCGCGATGCAACCATTTTTTGCCTAGAAATGGCAACTGTTCGGACCTGAATATCTGAACATGGTCAAATTGTTCAAACCTTAACACTCAAACATAGTCCATATGTTCGGACCTTAACATCCGAACAAAATAATATTGTTCGGACATGAACTTTCGAACAAAGTCCCCACTTGTTCGGATTTGAACATCCGAACAATTTATTGCAAAAACCATTCATGTTATTCTACAATGTTTGTATTTTTATTTCAGATATGGACCGACCGAGCTCTTCTAGGGTGCGACCTACTACTTCAAACAGAAGGCGTCGCCACCGAGTGGAAGAGGTTGTAGAAGAACCTCTTCTTAGTGAGGAGGACGAAGTCTTACCACAGTAGGTCTTACCTCTTGAGTTATAAACTCACTTGTATAATCCATGACAAAGTCCGATCCAACCCGACTTTCCTGTGTAGAGACCTGTAGAAGAAATGTTCGGAGTCAAACTTCCAAATTACATAAATTGTTCGGATACACAGGTCCGAACAAACTGATTTTGTTCAGAACTTTAAAAACGAACATATTGCATATGTTCGGAATACAATCTCCGAACAAAGCCATTCTGTTCGGACATAAAACTCCGAACAGAATTAGTTTGTTCGGACCTGAAATACCATATATATCGGGAACTATACTCCTTCCCATGAGAGAAAAATTTCACAAAAATGGCAAAAAGTACGAAAAAATCACATAGAAACGAACCTTTCCAATTGTTATTTTCTTCCTTTATTGCACTAGAAAGATCTAATGAAAAAAGTTTAGTACAAGAAGAAGGAAAGATGAAGGAGATGGAGGAAAATGAGTTGGCTAAGAACAAAAAATGGAGGAAGATGAGTTGCCCAAAACAACAATGAAGTGGAGAATGAGAAGTGGAGACTGAGATGTGGAGAAGATGAGTTGTGTGTGGGAGTATGTTTAGGGAAGAAGATCAGTTGTGTGTGAAAAGAATATATTTTTTGAGTTTTGGTGAGAGATTTGATCGGACCCCAAGTATATGGTGCAATTGTAGTAATAATCTGGTGAGTCCAGGTCGATCCACAGGGAGCAATGCCTTTTAAGAAACTTTCCAACTTTAACATGTCCTAATTTAGAAACTAAATCTAACCTCATAGAGAAACTAATCAAATTACAAAAAAATTCCTAAAAACTTAACATTAGCAATTACAACTTTCCAAATAAAAATTAAACTAAGTAAAGGAACCTAGTTTATTCAACCATATTCTAACTATAACCTGCGAAAGTAACAAACTCATTAAAACAACCAATTTAATATAAGATAAATCAAAACAAAACTTCCTAAATTAGATACTAATTACCAAAATCACTTTTTATGCAAATATGAATGATTTATAATGCCCTAAATGATAACAATGCAATTTTATTCAAGTTTCTAAAAATCTGATGCATGCTGTAAAAAATTCCAAGTATGGAAACTCTTGCACATGCCCAATTTCGCTAGACTGTACGACTCGTCTAAGATGATATGAACCTAAATCTAATGGCTGGAATCAATACTCTGATGATTCATGAACACAACAAAAAAAAAAGAAGAATGGAAAAATGACTTAAAATGAAAAAGATGCCTACTTCAGCTGTTTTGTTGCTGAAATCTGAACGCAGGCTGTCCAACTACTCCTGTTTGGGCCTCTGGTTGACACAGTTCCCGAGGTTATTTTTGGCTGAAATTCTGGGGTTACAAAGTCCAATTATCATACTTTAAATCTGCTATTTTTCGGACCAAAACATTCACGTTTACCTAGTTTTCAAATTACTTACTTTTGTAACACAGTTTGGTCAATTCTGCTGAAATTGTGCAGAATTTTTCACTATTCACATACCAAGTCCGAATTTAGTCTTTCTAATAAGTTGATAATCTTGTGATTTCAGCAACAGAAAAAATTTATTCTAATGCAATTTCTAAATATGATGCATGTAAAAAAACACTTTCCAACCATATATTATGCAAGTAATAAAAATTGAAAGTTTCTACTAAACATTGAAAGATGCAAGTTTTTTTTTTTAATCTAGAATTTGCAAATAAAAAAATAATTAAAATATTAACTTAAAATAAAACAAAAGGGGTGGAAAAATAAAAAGCGAAAAAGTAGTACCAAAGATCTAGAAACTAGACAATCTTGTAAGTATTGACAATGCAATGATGATGCAGTCCTCTCTTCTCAGAGTAGGAAAAATTTATGCAATTTGATTACTTGATGTCTCTCGACTTTTAATCTGTTTATTTTATTTTCAAATCCCTAGATCTAATCATGTGAAATATTGTCTCCAATCAAAACACATAAAAAAAGCTAGAAATAGAAAATTATATCACTTACATAAAGAATACGCAGAATCAATCCAAATAATGTTTTTATTCCTTAATCTTGAAGTACAAAAAATTAAGATTCTTCTCTCTTCATCATTCTCTCAACATGATCTCTCAACCTATGTTTAAAGAATTAGAAGGGAGAAGAAGAAGAAAGGGACTAGAGAGAGAGGGTCGATGGGAGTGGAATGGAGAGAGAAAACCTCCAAAGTTTTTCAACTTCTAGGACTTGGACGTTCAACCCTTTGTTGGCTTTCTTTTTATAATTTTTAATATTCCTTGTTTGGTAAGACTTATCTTCCATCTTGGCTTGAACTCCAATCAATCCTCCTATCTTGGCAACTTTAATTGATAATGATAAAGTCTTGTGGTCCCATTCTTTCCATCTTTGAACTCCTCAAAAAGTCTTTAAGATTGCACATGATGAGAAGGATTCCAAAAAGAATCAGATTGTGTGCTTTTCTTGTGCAACCCATATGTGGGACGTCCAAAGGTAAGTAGGGACCACTAGTAGACATGCAACTCTTGCTTGGATTCCCTTCTTTCTTGGTCTTTATCTCCTTCTTGGATTAGATTTCTTCTTCTTTCTTTAATTGGTTTCTTGGCTTCTTAGCTTGCAACTTCCCATACTTAGACTCCAAATCTGAAATTCAAAATTTTCTTTTAAATTTGGAACCATGATGGCCCACCATGAGACATGCTTCCCTAGAATGCTTGGACGTGCAACCCATCTTGCAATCTTTATTTGAAATTTTCTTTTTTTCATTTCCTTTCTTTCTTCAATTCTTGAATTTCTCCTCTTTTTCTTCATCATGTGGGCCCATAAAATATGAATTCTCATGCTAACAAAGTGAGGCTCCTCCTTGGGCGTGGAGTGTGGTCCCTACTTAATTGCTTTTCAATGCAGGTCCCATTTCTCCTACAAATAGAAAGAGGCAAATTTAATATTAATTATATGTAAGAAAATAATTATGAACTATGTATGGGACCCTACATGCCTAGTGATGCACCAAAATGACTAACTTTTTAAAAATAGCACATGGTGCCAAAAATAGCAAGATGTGCATTGATAAAACCAAAAACTTAATTTTGGGGTGATATATAAGATAAGAAAAACTTAATTTTACAAAAATTGTGCACTTCAATGAATTTTGACCTATTTTGACCATGTTTTCAAAAATAACCCCAAATACATGTAATCATGAAATTAAATGCAATTTTATGCAATTAAACCTAATTAGGTCCACAAATGCTAATGAAATGATGACCTAATTGCCTAGTTTTGTGGACTTATCAAGATTGGATATTTTGGTCATTTCATAAAGGGGTTAAAATGTAATTAAAAAAAAGTTAGATTCCTTGTGTGAGAAAAATATTATTTTGTGTGCCAATAGCAATCCCCTTAAAAAAAAGGGGATTTTGGGCGGAGGTCCCTGAACATTTGGTTTTAAAGGCTAAGGTCCACAATAACTTATCGTACCGCCGAAAGTCCTTTCATAAAAGTGAGGCAGTGAAAAAGACAAAAAAACCCCTTGTACAGGTCAGTAAAGGCAGACCTTAGACAAATTTATCTGAGTTTTAGCAAAACTCAGAACTGAACCCAACCTCTTCCTTCTTGGTTCTGTTCCTGGGTTCTGTAACAGAAATCGATGGCTTAGAGGCAACTGCTGCAACGGTCTTCTTCTTCCTCTCCGGCGATGGCGTAGCGCAAGCGGGATGGTGGCAGTTGGCGGCGAGCAACAACGGCGGTGATGCCGACCGTCCACGGCGAATGCAGTAGCAGCGGAGGTGTGGCTTAACATTGTACATACCCTGTGGGCACTTGGGGTCCTTCATGCTGTCCAATCCATGTTTCTTGATGGCGAATTCCACGTCTGTTTTTCGAAGATGGATACAAAAAAAACGCTTGCAACAGATCACAAGTAAAATACACAAATGGCTCCCTTAACGTTTTGACTGTTAAAAGTTCTTTACACTACACATGACTAATCCAATTCAGGGCGAGAATTATCTTCAAACAATTACAAGGAAGTTTAAAGTCACCTGTTTTCCTTCGGTCCGGTGATGTTTTCTGTAACAAGAATGGAAAAAATCCGGCTGCAGAACTCAGATAAATTTGTCTGAGCTCTGCCTGAAACTCAGATAAATTTGTCTGAGCTCTGCCTGAAACTCAAATAAATTTGTCTGAGTTCTGCCAGAAACTCAGATAAATTTGTCCGAGTTCTGGCAAAACTCAGATAAATTTATCTGAGTTCTGCCAGAAACTCAGATAAATTTGTCTGAGTTCCGGCAAATTTATCTGAGTTTTTTGTCCAGTTTATCAAAGATTCTGGAAAATTTATCAGAGCTCGGCGACAACAAAAAACAGAATATGGAAAATTAGATTTTAATAAAAATCGAAATCCAAAATAAGAACACTTGATGACCACGATCCAATCGAGAAAAGAGAGAGGGAAAACAAGAAAATTCAAATCAGTTGTAGACAGAAAGATAGATTTGGAAGAGACTTCAAATGAACAAGTAAGAGAAAGTAAAACCGTTATCATCTTTGAAGAAATGAAAGAGAGAAAATCGGGAAGTCATGGTGGCGACGAAATGTGCTCTGCAACGATAATCCACGACCATGGAAACGAACAAAAAATGAAAAATGAGAGAGAAGAAGAATGAAGGATTTCTCTGGGACAA
This sequence comes from Camphora micrantha, assembly GCA_003546025.1. Lineage (NCBI taxonomy): Eukaryota > Viridiplantae > Streptophyta > Magnoliopsida > Laurales > Lauraceae > Camphora > Camphora micrantha. The sequence goes on from QPKB01000010.1 coordinate 10,365,776, forward strand.
AAAAGAATAAGAGAGAACTTTGCCTAGAAATGAGGGTTGAAAGGGGCAAATTAGTCATGAAAATATATGACGTGGCATATTAGGGACCTTTCACCAAAATATCTACAGCTGTCTGGATTAGAGACATTAGAGAAAAAGTTGTTGTCCTTGATGCCTTAGAAGACTGTGTACAGGGACTTTTGGCTAATTTACCCTAAAAAAAATACATGGGGAGTGGGGAAAGGAGAAAGCGGTGTGGCATTAGCAGCCCTCTTGTGTAAATGCCCCTATTTTATTCTGTAGCATCCAAACGGCCGAAAGCCTTCTAAGAGGGTCCTGATTTTGAACGGTTTATAATATTTCAATATCCCGTAGGAGTGATTTGTGCACTGAAAAGTCTACCTCACTTCCTTTCCTATCCATTCTTCCATGAATCTGAGCACTGGCGTTGGAAAGGAGAAAGCAGCAAAATGAGCAGCAGCAGCCGCCTATCGACTGTCCTTCTCGGGGTTTTCTCTAATCCAAATCCAAACCAGCACTCCACTCCAATCGTCCCAACCCATCAACACCAACATACTAACGAGAGAAACATCTCACTTGTACAAGAGAAGAAGAAGAAGCAGAAGGCGTTCTCCAGAAGAGAAGCAATTGGACTCGGCTTCTCTCTCGCACTCCTCGACGCTCTCGCGCAAGCGAATTCAACTGCCATTGCCGCAGAAGAGGCCCAATGCACACTCACCATCGCCCCTTCTGGCCTCGCCTTCTGCGATCGAGTGGTGGGGACAGGCGCAGAGGCTACCAAAGGTCAGCTCATAAAGGTGCAAACGTATACGTAGTTTGAGAAATTTTTGCCACCAACTGTTTGCTTGTTTGTTTTGTGTAACAGTGACAATGATGTGTAGGCTCATTACGTCGGGATGTTGGAGAACGGGAAGGTGTTCGATAGCAGCTATAGCCGTGGGAAGCCTCTCACGTTTCGCGTAGGAGTTGGTGAGGTATTTGCAAATTCTTTGTCTTTTCTTTTTTTATATATGTCTGCCTTATTTGTCTGCAAGATTCTTTAGACTGGAACATTTTGATGATATGAAGAAAGAAAATTGAAATTGGGGATATGGGGTGTGTTTGAATGTACCCTAAATAACAATTTAGTTTGAATTATTTGGTTGTGGTTACGGTTGTAGTTTGAAAATCTCAGAGAGTTTGTTTGCTATTCACAATTTTAGATGGTACAAGGGAGAGTTGCAGCTTGGGTGGGTCAGGACTGATGTTAGCCAAACCCTAGTTCGACCCGAATTTCATGAGGTGGGTAAATCAAAATGTGACCTCACCCAAACTTGACCTGAACAACTCGACCCAACTTTTATATTTTATACCCAAGTACAATTTGGGTTGAGTTGTGTATTTGTAGATAAGGTTTGGTTGTTATATGGTATAAATTTGAGAATAATTCTGTACTTTTGCAGATGGTATCGTTTATGCACTACATACCCACATTTGTATGAAATTTAAAAATAATCTATGCTTTGCACATGGTATGGTTTGTGTGTTAGTTGTTTTGCAATGCATACCCAGGTTTATATATAAATTGGTACCTGAGTTACATTCAGACATCTGAAGCCGAAACCATCCTGAACTCAATTCCGAGTGGTTTTTTAAATTCAACTTGACTAGAACCTGAACAAGTTGAATCCAAGTTGCACCCTAAGACTAAGTACAAGGTGCTGGTTGAGTGCTAGATATTGTCATAACAAAATGGACATTGCCCTCTCCAAAACACATGCCACCTGGCTAGCACAGATGGTAATGAGTAGAGGTCTTCATGGGGAAGCAACATAGCTAGATCAGAACCTTGTTTGGAATGGGGAGGCATCGACCAATAGTAAGATAGATTGGGTATACTGAAACAAAAAAATAAAAATAAAATTGCCTGTTTGAGAGACTAATGACTCTTTTGTTATTTTATGTGGTCCATGATGTCATGGGACCCATCTAAGGCACTCCTGGTCCATTTTGTAGGTCAATCTACATGCCTTAATTTTTTAATCTAAATTGAACTAAACCGTGGGTGATCCAACCTCTTGGTTCAAGGAGATGACAACCTTTTAGTGTTTCTTTCCAGGAGGGGATCCGATAGAAACCATATCATAGTTCCTATTTAAGGAGACCTTTGGCCCCCCCTGTCTAAGCTCATCCACATCCCATGCAGGATCCTTCAACCTAAGGTATAATTTTAGAGCATTATGGAAGGTTTTGGCCTTAGATACCCAATTCCAATCTATCCTATCTTAGGGTTGCACATCCATCAAAGTACCATTGCCATTCAATATAATGTTTAAGTTTCATTGATTTGATTAAGTTGTCATATTCTAGATCCATGGTATATTATGCCATCAAGTTTGTAATCCAATGAGGGAGTAGAAGAGTGACCAGAGACTACTCTCCAAGTTGAAGCTTAAAGGAATAAGTACATTCATAAGTTTCAGTCTCACATCAACAGACATTCAAAACCAAAATAGAGAAAGCAGTTGTATTTCATTGATTGCTTGAGATGAGAGTATATATTCACTTATACAGTCCTTGAGGATATACTACACTTGATTTAGCTAATATTCCCACTCCTTAATCTTGTCTAACAAATTCTAAACAACAAAATAATTGAATTCTTTTTTATATGTTTTCCCATCATGATAAGAATTTCATCAATCAAGGATGGCATATTGGGCCTGAGGTCGTAATATTGCTCTACACAAGTAACTAAAGTAAGTTGCTATTTTTAGATTCTAGGTTTCTTTCACCTATCATGGTAACATTCTTAAAAGTCAAGGATTCTTAAGACAACAATAAAGTAACAAAATGTAACAAGAAAAAATTGTAATATTTCCCATGATCTGATAGTTGTGCAAGGGGCCTATGGTTTTACTTGGTTACTTAATTAGGCCTAGGCCTCCTCGGTAAACTACTGGGCCTAATGTGCTTTGGTCGCCCATGGACTTTTGGCCCATGGGATGATATGTGGCCAATGCCAACTCTCCTCTGCTTGATGAAACCCAAAATCGACAAGTTAAAAGCTTGATACATCTCTCATAGATCTGGATTTAATTGCTAGAAATCCATGTTGATGATCCATGTAGCACGGAGAGGGGCATTCCTTTCCACCATACTAGGAACTGGTTGTACCTACCACTCCACATTGATACCAATCGATCATCAAGGATATCTTTAATGTCTCTGTGTGATAGTGGTCATAGGAAGCTTGATGGCTTGTTTCTTGTATGTCTCATCTTGGTCATGCCCATGATAGATGGTAACATCTTTGACACGGATGTTCATCGTCGATGAAAGATCTTACATATTAGTATTTGAACTTATTCTCCTTTACAATTTTTCGGATGTAAGCATGTAGCTTCTTATAGGTCTACCTACTGAGAACCTTTCAAGCTACATCTTGACTATTACCATCTTTCCTTCCGTGAATTCAACAGATTCACTGGTGCATGCATGTTGCGTATGACTTCATTGATAGCAACAATCTGCATCCTTACCTAATCACAAACATCCTTCATTGGCCTTGCATAATCTACAGCATCCTCATTGTGCCTCACGTTGATAGGTAAGGGGGTGAAAGTTAAGAAGTCAAGCTTTTACTCCTCTTACACAGTCTCGTCTTGAATAGCACAATGGCTCATGCTATCCTAAATTTCACCTTTTGAAGGAGCTCATCTACCTACTTGTTGATTCAGCTTTGCATGCTTCATGGGATTCATTCTGTAGGTGGGAAGGCTTGGGAGGGCTAATCCAGGCACTAAGGGTGTGTTTGGTTTGGATTATTAAAGGGACTTTTTTGGCCTTGTGCTTTGGAAAACTGAATAGTCATGAGAAGCCTGTTCGGCAATTATATTTTTAAATGGGCTTTTCCGAAGCAAAAGTTAAAGCTCACTTTATAAAGAAGTAACTCTGGAACCACTTCACTGTTAGAATGGGCTTTTTCACTTAAGTGGGAAGCACATAGGAACGAGGCAGCAATGAAAACGGTCCGAGTATTTTTTTCATTGTCTTCGGTTTTCCCTCCTCTTCTCTCTCTCTCTCTCTCACACACACACACACACACACACACACACACACACACACACACACGCACACACACAAAAATCACCTACCTCTTCCTTTTGTGCAATACATGAGAAGAAAAGAGGGCTTCTTTCTACCACAAGCAGCAGCGATGTGGCATTTGTCAGGAGAGATCTTGAGGAAAGTGTCAGGAGAGGAGAGATCTTGAAGCAAGTTTTATTTCTGTCATGTGTCAGTTGTACAAATTGCAAGTCCCAGACATTGGACTTGGCATCTTTGGTTGTATTTGTTCGTAATAATCATCGTCGTTAAGATGTTGTGACAGACCCTTGGGTGGCTAATGCCTTTGATTGAACTTCCTATATAATCTCATCTTTGGTTATATTTGTTCGTAATAATCATCGTCTTTAAGATGTTGTGACAGACCCTTGGGTGGCTAATGCCTTTGATTGAACTTCCTATATAATCTCATATTTTTGATGTAGACATACATATATATATATATATATATATAAGCCAATACTTAAAATTCAAATGTAACTGAAATGCAATTAATTTGTTGTTCTATGAAATTAGTAATCATATGTCCTGATTTTAACTTCAGCGGAGTTGCTCATCACTTATTTGTTGTTTTGTATTAAATGATTTTTCTTAGGTCATTAAAGGCTGGGATCAAGGTATTCTTGGAGGTGAAGGAGTTCCTCCCATGCTTGCAGGTGTGAAGTTAGAACAAACAAGATGCTTTCTGTGCAATTTTGTGTCAATGCACTTAAAACTCTTTGCCACCCCAATATTTTTCAGGTGGAAAACGTACACTAAAGCTTCCTCCACAGCTTGGGTATGGTTTGAGGGGTGCAGGGTGCAAAGGAGGTAAGATGTCAGTTTGCTTTTTTCACATGGGATAGGAAAATGGTTTTTACTTATGTAAATGTTACACATGTGAAACACATTTCCATGCTTGTCACCATTTTCACTAGTAAATGAGTACATCCAACGGTTTTTTGTTGTATTTGGATGTTTGCCACAATTTTCTCAAAATCCATGGAGATTTAGGATATGAAACTAAACATCTTTATGCTTATCTTTAATGCAAGAATATTGAATGGTTTGGATCATTAATTAGGGCCCCACAAAAGTGTAGAAAATGAGATCTATAAGTTGAGACTTTTTCACAAATTACTCAAAATCTATGAAGATTTTAGATAATTAGGTCTTGGGGTTTATTAGTTCAATAAACAAATTGAATGGTTTGAATTACAAACATTGGGCCCAAAGGATAAAAAATATAAAGTGGTTAATGAGGCCTAAGACTACAATCACCTTGTGAGAGACGTTTTTTGTTTTGTTTTTGAAAAGGATGATTATTGTTAGAGACTATACTAGCGCCTTTTTGCAAGCGGTATGAAAGTGATTTTCACACCTGTTTAGGTGTGAACATTTTTTGGTGTGTAAATGGCCTTATTTACGTACCATTTTCACACTTCATTTACCAATTACATGCATAAATGAGTGCAAACAAATGTGATGATTTGTAATCATCAAGAATGTGAATCGTTTACATATGTAAATGATTGCAAAAAAATGACCTAGTGCATGTTTGTTTGCATGAGGGGAGGACTGAAGGAAAATGAAGGGTTAAATCAAGAGTGAAGGAAAGATGAGGGGGAGTAAATACACTACATGACAAAAGAATTACTCCCCAAGTTATTACACTTTGGGGGAGTAAATGGAAAAGGGCAAAAGTGGGGTGGAGAGGAACCTTTATGTTACATCGGTGGTTTTACTCTACTCCCATTTTGGCATTCAACAAAGGCTAGAGTAAAACAATCACAATGGTAGCTTTACTCCCCTCTACTCATGGCATCCAAATCTCAAAACATGTGATCTGTAGATCTGGACTAGCATCTCGTTATAGATAATATTTAAAAATACAACCAACAATATAAATATACAAGTCATACTCTAAGTAATCAAATAATAATCATATCAATAACTTATATATCTAACAAAAACAGGCATAATAATATTAGTTACAACATAAGTTTAAATCAGCAGTAGAAAAATCCATGAAAAACCCGAAAAGGTGTTATGTGTGATAATTGTTCAACATGATTGTACTGCACATTTCAAAGAATCTGAGCAACTTAGCTACTCAGAGATTGTGAAGAAGAGACAAGAGTCCGTGTAACAATGAAAGGTCCTCACTATTGCAACCTTGGGATTGTGGGTTCAAATCATGTTACCTATCAAAAGGGGAAAAAAAGAGGCACATGGATATGAGCTCATGAAGGATTCTTATGGAGTACTATCACAAATTGTAAGCCGATATTTTTTTTTTCTTTTTTGATTGGTAACTTAACTTTAACTCACAACCTCGAGGTTGCAATAGCGAGCACCTTCCACTGTGCCATGGGCTCTTGTCAAGTTGTGAATCAATATAACGAGTTAGGGTCGGAAAATTATGCAGAAAAAGGCTTGAAAAGGGTTCTTGGTCTGTATTAAACCAGTCAGACAAGTCACCTGGGGTGACTCGTTCAGTACCTCCTGGACAAGCCAGCACTGAGCCCCTGACTCATCCAAAACTGAGCGAAACGGGCCTATATACCCTGTACCTACTCCCATTACATGTCCGATGATTGGTTATTCAAAACCATACACCTGGAAGAGTGCACTACGGTTGACCATTTTGTATTGATTGGGGTTTTTTCCCCTGCAATTTTGCACCAATGTGGGCCTGCCAGGTTTATGGTTCTGATCGTGTAATACACTCAAATTCACTGAAGATTAGGGGACGCAAAATTAAACTAATGGGACAGCAAAGCTGGAATCAACTACTGTGTATGTATGTTTGATCGAACATTCACATGTATGAGTATGTTCGATTTGACATGCTTCTAATTTGAACTAGCGTTGTTTCTTGGTGCTTACAGCTGCACTATATCCTGTAGGTTCTTGTATCATTCCTCCAGATTCTGTCCTTCTGTTTGATGTAGAGTTCATTGGCAAGGCATGAGAGATATGGTCAAACTTCATGATCAGTACCCTGGAACATGTTCACTCAGGGTGAAAGGTATAATTCAGCTTTTTTTTCCCTCCTGATAGCATGCTTTATTTTCTAATTTTAAAGTAACTAATTTGGAACATTGTGGAGATGTAATTTGTTTTGTACTATCTGCTAAAACAAACTGTATATTTGCGATCATGTATTGCACTACAAAAGTAATTTCCAAAATACGAGAGTACTTTTCCTGATCCATCACTTACCTACATGTTTTCTCATCTTTTATTGATCCACTAACCAGAGGCTTAACCATATAGCCTTGGAAGTATGGGATATGGAAGGTTGACGACATCAAGCATCATTCTTGACCATTTTTTCTGGATCACTCTATTTTTGGACACTTATCAAGAGATTCAAAGTTTCCAATTAGGGAGTGTTGAAGGAACCCCCTGTAAGGAAAAAGATGAATATTTCTTTGATAGGTAAGATGAAGACGACTCATGAAGAGGGGAACATTTTGTTCCATAGTCACCAGGACACTATACTGCTGAATTTGTCTCGTATATCACTGTAATCAAATAGCCAGGTATACTCCTTTGGGATTGTCGTCAAAGAGGATAATGTTTCTGAAGCTATCTGAAATTTAGAGTAAAGCAGGCCCACAATGAACCCCATACTAGTGCAGAACCCATGGTAACGATTTGTACCTGTGAAAGTTGATTTTGATGGAATATTTCTTTTGAAGAGCTTCCTCTTAGCCAGGTTTCTAGTTAGCGGTTAGCTATGTGTTTGGTTGTATGAGTCCTAGTTGCCATTATTTGTTGACAACCGTTTACTCAAAAAGCTTAAGCTGATAGAGAACGCTGTAGCAATATATATCAAGGTTACAATGTATATCAAGGTTTATGAATTAAACAAATAAAAAGTGAACCAAATGAATTTACCCATCACATTTTTGAACAAGTCTTGAGCAACAAATTGCAAACTCATATCCCAAATTGGTCAAAGTACCACCTAATAAATCTTCAATGGAACTAAAATAATCTAAAAAACTGATTTCTGCATGAAACAACCATGACTTTATTCCAAAGTAATTTAGAGGAAAGGTACAAGAATGACAAAGAAATCTTCTCAATGATTAACAAAATTGCAATTTGTTCTGATCTCCCCCTCATCACTACCTGTGAGAATCTGGGTTTTCCCCAGATTCACCATAGACACTGCAAATTGCCGATAGAAGAGCCAGGGTTGTGTAGCCAGTGCAGTGACAATAGGCGCAGTCCTCGAATCAGAGTAGAGTAATTGGTCTGTGGATAATAATCCCATTTTCTTTTGAAGGTTTGTATAGTATGTAGAATCAAAGGTTTTTGGGGTCGTGCCATCAACGTCAACATATTCAGAAGCCCATCTGCATTTTATCTTTAAGAAGTTGAAATATCCTGCATGGATAGTTGGGTCTGGCTTTCCTGTTTCCTTGTAGTTATAGAGGCTTTTTTGAATCGAACTGCATGTACTTCATCCAATGGTATGTGCTCCTGAAAACCAGGTTATTGACTAAATTAAGATACGCTGAGAATGGCTTGCAAAGGGTTATATGAATTTAAAGCATTTGGTTTAGAAAATAGAACCATAGAGTAGTAAGTTCAATATTGAAACAAACTTCACTTGGAAGTCAGAAGTAAATCCATTATTACCTGCTTTTGCGTATGGGTTGAGCCAATGGTGCATATCACTTGGAATGAAGTGAAATTTGGTCTAGTGTATATCGAAGAAGATGGCCTTTTATTTGAATGGCTTGGGCCTTGGATCAAGTAAATATGAGGCACACTTGGGTCAAACTAATTTGTTCACATGGAAAGTCCAATGGGGGCATTAGCATTCAATCATTTCTCAGCAGAAACATGTAAAACACTTGAGATCATTGTTTGATTGATCATAAGTAAAATACGTATAAAACACATGATTAACTCAAATGAAATCATTTTCTTCTTTTTACATGTCACTCTGGTTTGAGTGAAATTTGGACAGAGTGCCATTTCATATTTGATGTGGTTTTTATTCTTTATCTTTATCTTGTTTTTTGGGGCGGGGGCCTTTCTTACCTATGATCCATCAACCTCTCTCATAATCATTAGCCAATCCACGACTCTGGGGAAATGGCCTCACCCAAGTTTGAAACTCATCCAACTATTGCTCTCCATTGATTGATAATATTAAATAATCAAATTCTGGGGCCTTACTCACAGCATTAAGAGGATTGGATCTTGGTAAACCTTGACTCGCCCCAATTTTCAAGGTCCCTCCACATCCCACGACATCCATCAATTGACACCAACCCAAATAGGTTCCACAGACACTACCACACCACCGCTCGGAGTAAGAACAACTGCAATTTCTCAAGTATCCTTTTGAGGATATGTTTTTAGTTACACCGAGTATCCTATGAAGATATGTTTAGTTACACTAACAACAATCTGAATCCTCAACAGCTTCAGCATTAGGGATCTCTCTCTCTCTCTCTCTCTCTCTCTCTCTCTCTCTCTCTCTCTCTACGTGCCAATTGCCCTGGTGGGCAAGCTTTTTTCTTCCATTACCAACAGAATCAAACCTTGTCTGCTCAATAACAGGCAAATGCCTAAGACACTAATCCAGCAGTGGGTTGGAAGCTTGTCCTACCAAATACCAGAGGGTTCAAAGGATTACCCATCCAAAAAACTCAGAAAACTAATATTTAATTTAATTCAAACTTAAACTATATTAATATATTTTCACCAGCTTTATAATACTATATTCCTAGGTATTATTCTCATCTAAAGCAACCTTATGAAAAAGGGATGCTTTATACTATATTCCTAGGTATTATTTATTATTCTCTTCTAAAATAACCTTACGAAAAAGGGATAAACAAACTGATTTAGACAGATTTATGTAGCTAACTCCGGATCCCATGATTTCAGGAATGCAACGTATCCTGTAACACGGCTTACACATCTAACAATGACACCACCACCTGTAAAATCCAATCCACTCAAAATAGAAGTCCCCTGTGTATGATCTCAGAAAGTACACTTTAAAAGGAGCTGGTTCATGCAATCCAAATTATTCTTAACTAAACAAAAATAAAAGAAAATTCTAAGAGACCGTTTGTTTTTGCACGGTATTGAATTCCTCGCTAAGAATGTATTCCAAAGAAACAAAGATGAAGATGAATACCCAGCCATCACCCCAGGAAATTAAATTCTAGAAAAATGAGGTTTTGTTAACCATTTCAGCATGAGTTTCTAGGAATTCAATTCCATATAAGAAAAAAAGGGGAAAGTGTGTTTTAGATTTTCTTTTCTAAGGAAAAGGGGATAAAATGTACTATTGCAACTTTAGACGGTCGTAATGGTGATAAATAAGGTATGTTTCAATAGCTTTGTGCAATCCACCGGTAGCTCTGTTGCGAGGAACCTCCCCTCCACATAAACAACCAGGGATTGAATTTGAGTTGTGTTTGTGAGTGCTAAACATCACAGGGTAAACAAACATGGAGAAAGAGGAAGAAATTTTTATTAACATAACCTCAAGTTTATGGAGAGAATGAACACTAGGGATTGAATTCGAGTTCTGTTTGTGAGTGCTAAACATCACATGGTAAACAAACATGGAGAAAGAGGGAGAAATTTTTGTTAACATAATAACCTCAAGTTTATGGAGAGAATGAACAGTACCTGAAAGGATAACCAGATCAAGTAGGCTCAAGCCTCTGGATTGGAAAAACTTAATGAGAGAAGTCACGTTTTCATGGCCCATGGGTACCATCTCGGCCTCTTTTGCAACAGATACAAGTCCATCTTTCCTCCCAAATGGGACATGCCAAAAGGGATCTCCAATCTGTATTGGTAAAATGTATGCTTGTGAGCAATGTCCCATAGCAAGCAGACTAGCAATGAAACTGATGACACCAAAAAGGGAAATTTACATATAGCCTACTGTACATTTCACAATGCCAAAATATCATTTCTCTTTTGATTCTTAAAAAAACCACATCTATCAATCTTAAAATTTCTGTAAACCACCAGAGAAACCATTGGCGGCTAACTTTTGATTGATTGATTTTGTAAATCTTGAAATTTTCTCTACATCTAGTCTCATTCAGATTGATATCCAGGTCATAGACTGACTGCTCGATCATCTCAATCAACTCTCTTACCATTAGTCAATTTGAATTTTTGGCAATCAGGAGTTTATGTTAGATCTTCTAAGAAAACTCTCATCCGTTGGAAGTGGTCAAAAGGTTTCCTGTTCTTTTCCTTTGGCTTTTGGTTGTTGATCAAGGTGGCTGACTGATACTTTCATAACCTTATAGGTGGTCGGTGTAAACATCTAAATGGAAACCATTGTTTTTAAAAATATTATAAAGGCTGATGGCTACTGTAAAATCTGGCGAATCCACTGCTAACCCAGTGCGAGACATCTGTCTATCCTCGGATTCAACAAGGATCGATCCTTGGGTCTACTGGATGGGGACCTGGATGTGAGATTGCAAACATGTAAATGATTATCCAAGCATCCGAAATCTCTGATTCTGAATAAAGAAGATATATATGGAACCTATTTTTGGATTCCAAAGAAATTTTGATCTAGATCTAAATCCATGCATATAGGATCTGGAATGTTTGGATCCAAAAACTAGGTCCTTGGACGTTCCAACCTGAGGATCCGGATCTAAGTTTTAACGACTGATATAGCTTGAGTTATATTTATATCTAGAATCTATGTTATACCATTTAATAGCCCCACTTATATATTGAAAAATATTATTTTAAGCTCTTTTATCAAATTATGTTAAATGCATGCACTCTACATCGTAATTCTGATCCGCGTCTATAACTGGATCCAGTTTCCTTGTTTTTTTTTTGCCAAAGTTTACGCGGATTCTTCCATCCTCGATTCGACCCGTTTCTATCCCTACTTCATAGCGTGAGTACATGGGTGGGTGTGTAAGTACACACCCGAGAAAAAAAAAAAAATCAGGTAAAATTTAACATAAATAAATAAATAAATAAAAGTAACCTTGAGGGTCGCATCTCTGGCTGCAGTGGTGATAATATTGGTGCAAGAGACTGTGTAGGGACATGCCTTCTCGACCTCGGCTTTGATGTCATCGATCACTTCAAAACCTCTCAGTGATTTGCTACTTGAAGCACCCCTGGCGCTCCCCTCACGCTTCAACAGGATCGAAGCATCACAGCCCTGATCAAAACAACATGCATGTAATAATAAAATCACCTTTACATATATAACCGTTTCGGCCATGATGCATGCATAGCATAATTTTTTATGGCATCAATGGAAAAAGGTTTTTTTTACCATTACGGTCACCGTTAGCCATGGAAATCAACGCCTGGAGATTGAAGTTAAAAAAAATTCTTGTACATTCTTGGTATTACTATATATGTATATATTGTGATATTGCAATACTTATTTACGATACTGCAATTTTTAATTGAATTATGTAAAGAAGTCAATAGAGCACCTTTTTCTTTGTATTTTATGCGATATAGCATAATTCGATTAAAATTTTGTGATATTTTAAAAAAGTATTGCAATATTGCAGAAAAGTAATAGCATGGAGATCGTCTTGGTAAATTTCTCAACTTTCCTCACCGGGCGTGAATTTTTATGACTATTGGTGACCATATAGAAAAAAAAATCCCATGAAAAATCCCAACTCTACTTTAAGTGCCGTTTTTTTTTTTTCTTCTTCTATGCTATATTCTAAGATTTATCAACATCTAAACAACACCTAGAGGTTCTCACGAGCTAAGATTTTAAATTTCTGTCAATACTTGAGCCTTTTTTATTCGACCCAAAGGGACAATGTGGATGTTTTCAATGTTTCAAACCGTTACATAAGCTGTAACACTATTGTAGTGACCAACTTTTTGCTTAAATTTCAGACAGCCATTAATGGATCCACACCCATAAAGATCTGAAACGACTTAGAATGCTAAAAATTACTAACGGTTGGCAGCAGTTGAAAACCCTTATGAATACAAGTATGATGAGTCAGGCCCAAGTGACTCAGTTTTTAATGAGCAGGGCCTAAATCTGTGAAGATCCGGTCCATTGGGATCCGAGCCCAAGTCTACGAAGACTACCACGTCGCTTCAGAAATAGTTGTCAGTCTTTAACTTGCTTTTACCAATCCCGCAGAGAATATCTCACCTGCCTCGTCTATCAAGGGCAGTTCGAGGGACTCGTCGAAGTGGATGAAGCGTGGAGGCAAAGTCGCCCCCATTTGTTAGGGGAAGACTATAAATAGAAGAGTCGCTTTTTCTGTGCTCTCTAAGTTTTGTAATCTTTGCATATCTGAAAAGTAAAAACTGCCGGCACCCTTTGCAAGTGGACGTAGGTCATATTGACCGAACCACTATAAATTCTCTCTCTTCATTATTTCCTTCATAAAGCATTTATCACTTGACGGGTGGTGTCCTAAACCAATTTTTGGCATCATCAGTTTGGCGCCCTCTGTGGGAACGACTAAATTCTCACTTCATAACACTTCCTCTTTCAAAACTATGGTAACCACTACTAGATCAACGAGACGACAAGAGGACAATCTCAGGCGAGAGGGCGAGGATGATCCTCCACCAAATAATCCTCCCCTAAGCGCTACCGCTCCTGCTCCCACTCCTCAACAAATGTTGGAGACAATGCAGCAGCTAGTAACTCAAAACCAGCAGATCCTACAGCTCATACTCACGGGGCAAGGAGGAGTGCAACTTGGAGGAGTACCGTAGGGAGCGCCTCGCCAAGGACATCCAACGGCTCCTCGCAGGGGAAAACCTCGCCCGATGCCCATCCTCATGGCGCCGGCGCCCATCCACATGGCGCCCAGGGCCTCGGCGCCCATCCCCTTGGCGCCCAGGGCACCGGCGCCCATTCCCCTGGCGCCCAGGGAATTCCCCATATCTCCCCTCTTGGAGTACTCTTGGTCGACCCTCAAGGTCGCACCCATCACGGAGTTCCTCCACCCCCCGGTGGAGCCCATCTCGGAGGACCCCCACCTCCAGGTAGAGCGAGTCATGGAGGACTTCCACCTCCTCCCTCTATTTCTAATGGGGAGGAGTCTCATTTTCAAGAGGAGGAGAGCGAAAACCAAAACATAGAGGTGGGGACTCACTTCCACGATCGGTCCAGAGAAGCCCCCAATCACTGGGAAGAAAAGATCAGAGAAATGCAAAATCAACTGGGTGATGTCTTCAACGCCATAAAGGCGCAGGCACTAGAGACAGTGGATTACCTAGTCGGGCGAACGGACACACCATTCAAGCCTAACGTGGTGAACTACCCACTCCCTTGGAAGTTCAAAATGCTATCCGTTGAGACCTTTGATGGAACGAAGGATCCATTGGATCATCTGGAGACCTATAAAACTAAAATGCAGCTGCACAATATCCCTGATGAGATTATGTGCAGGGCATTCATGACCACACTGAAGGGCTCCGCTCGACAGTGGTTTGCCAACCTCCCCCCAGCCTCTATCGCCACCTTTGGGGAGTTGAGTAAGTCATTCGTCTCACACTTTTTCGGAGGGCGCCGCCACCAGAAGCCTGCCACACACCTGCTCAGCATAAAGTAGGACAAAAATGAGAGCCTCAGGAGCTACCTCACTCGTTTTAACGAGGAGGTACTTCAGGTCGAAGAGCCTAACGACAAGGTATCCATGACAGCCTTTCTGGGAGGCCTCTGCTCATCGAGCTTCCTCTTTTCGGTGATGAAGCGCCCGCCAAAGAGCATGCCAGAGCTACTAGCAAAGGCCCAGAAGTACATGAACGCTGAAGATATAACCAGAGCCAGGCGAGGAGAGTCTTCCAGAACAGGGGACAAGAGAAAAGAGGAGCGCGACAGAAAGGAAAAGAAGGACACAAGCAACAAGCGAGGCAGGACAGACAGGATACCTGTCAGAGACCGGCTCGGTCCTACTCCGCAGAGAGACAGACAAGTATTCACTCCTCTCAATGCCACTGTTGAGCACATCTTGTTCCAAATACAAGATGACCCCGCCGTAAAATGGCCTGGGAAGATGAAGTCGCCTCCAAATCGCAGGAATCCGACCAAATACTGTCGCTTCCATTGCGACCATGGCCACAACACTGATGATTGCTACGACCTCAAGCGACAGATTGAGGATCTCATTCAGCGTGGTCACCTGCACCAGTATGTTGCTGGTAGGGGCCAGGCCCTACCACCGCCACCACCTCGAAATATGGAGGACCCGCAGCGGATTGGGGAAATCCGAACCATCTCGGGAGGACTAGCAGAGTCCCTCTCCGCCATGAAGGCCCATGCCAGAAAGGTAAGACATCCTGATGAAGCACGCCCGTCCAAGGCGCCCAGGCATGAAGCTAATGAAATCATATCCTTCTCGGATAAAGATTTGGAAGGGATCCAGCACCCCCATGATGACCCTCTGGTGCTCACCATGATCGTCGCCAATTTCAAGGTGCGAAGAATCTTGGTGGATAGTGGAAGCTCTGCAGATATCCTATTCGTAGAATCTTATGACAAGCTGAAACTGGGCCGGGAGAGGCTGCAGCCTGTCAAATCCCCCCTCATCGGGTTTTCAGGGGAGAAGGTGTATCCCCTAGGAGCAATCACGCTGCCAGTCTCCGCCAGGACAGTACCCCGAAGTTCCACTACAATGGTTAACTTCCTGGTGATAGACTGCCCATCAGCATATAACATCATTTTAGGGCGACCGGCTCTTAATGCTTTAAGAGCCGTCCTCTCCACCTATCATCTTATCCTCTGCTTTCCAACCCCGAATGGAATCGGGGCAATAAGAGGGGACCAAATAGCAGCAAGGGAATGCTACATCTCCTCGATGAAAGCCAAGAAGACGCAAGAGGCGTTGCAAGTTGAAATCCTGGGACCCGAGGGATGACGCTACTACAGATAGAGGAGAACCAGTAGAAGAACTTACCCCTCTGGTCTTGAATGAAGAATATCCTGACAAAAGAGTGGACATTGGCTCTTCTCTTTCAGAGGATTTAGCCCTCCAGCTGAAAATTTTTTTGAAAAATAATATGAGCATTTTCGCATGGTCGCATCCGGATCTCGAAGGAATTAACCCCGAGGTCGCCACTCACCGTCTCAATGTCGACCATCGCCACTGAAAGGGCTCAAGCAATGGACAAGGAGGTCGCGAAGCTAATAGAGAATGGGGCAGTCAGGGAAGTAGCATAACCTGAATGGCTCTCAAATGTAATGATGGTGACGAAAGCTAATGGGAAGTTGTGCCTATGCATCGACTTCATCGAGCTTAACAAGGCATGTCCGAAGGATTGCTACCCACTGCCTCGGATTGATCTACTCATCGACGCCACAGCAGGACATCAACTGCTCTCCTTCCTAGATGCTTATTCGGGATACAACCAAATCAGCATGCATCCCCTGGACCAAGAAAAAACGTCCTTCATCACCCCAAAAGGGACTTATTGCTACAGAGTCATGCCCTTCGGGCTGAAAAATGCAGGTGCAACCTACCAACGCCTAGTGAACAAAATGTTTCACTCCCAGATTGGGCGAACCATGGAGGTTTATGTGGACGACATGCTAGTCAAGAGCCTCGCCGCTACAGATCACATTGACCATCTCCAAGAAACTTTCAATGTTCTCAAATCCTATCATATGAAATTGAATCCCGAGAAATGCTCCTTTGGCGTAGGATCGGGAAAATTCTTGGGCTTCATGGTCAACCAAAGGGGAATTGAGGCGAACCCCGATAAAATCAAGACAGTACTTGGCATGAGGCCGCCCTCTTCCACCAAAGAACTGCAGCGCCTCAATGGAAGAGTTGCAGTGCTTAACAGATTCGTTTCCAAGTCTGCAGATAAGTGCCTGCCTTTCTTTAAAATCCTCCGGAAAGCTTTCGAATGGGGACCCAAGGCCGAGGAGGCCTTCCAGAAACTCAAAGCTTACTTGGCCGCTCCCCCTCTTTTTTCACATGCTGCACCCGGGGAGGTATTATATTTGTACCTTTCTGCTTCACCCTCGGCAGTTGGCTCTGTTCTCATAAGAAATCACGATGGAGTGCAAAAACCCATCTATTACGTAAGCAGAGCGTACCGAGGGGCAGAATTCAAGTACTCGGGCTTGGAAAAACTGGCGCTCGCCCTCATCTCGACGGCAAGACGTCTACGACATTATTTTCAGAGCCATACGGTCGTTGTTGTTACTGACCAGCCCCTTAAGAGAATACTGGGAAAGCTGGATATATCCGGAAGATTAGTCAAGTGGGCATTGGAATTGGGCAAGTTTGACATCCAGTACCAGCCAAGGGCGGCCATCAAAGCACAAGCTCTGGCCGATTTTATGGCTGAATTCACACAGGCCGAAGGGGAGCCAAATCTGCCCACCGAAGACATCCAAATGGACGCCCAGAGGCATCATCCAGGCATCCAAGGGTCGTCTGGGTGCCCAAGTCTCTTCTCCAGGCGCCCAAGGGCCTCCACCAGGTGCCCAGACTCCCCTGGGCGCCCAGTTCTCTTCCCTAGGCGCCCAGGAGCCTCCTCCAGGCGCCCAGACTCCCCTGGGCGCCCAGGCCTTTTCCTTGGGTGCCCAGGAGCCTCCTCCATGCGCCCAGACTCCCTCGGGCGCCCCGACCTCTTCCCCGGGCGCCCATGGGCCTCCTCCAGGCGCCCAGGAGCCTCCACCATGCTCCAAGACTCCCCTGGGCGCCCAGGCCTCTTCCCTAAGAGCCCAGGGGCCTCCTCCAGGTACCTAGCCTCTTGCAGACGCCGAGATTTCGCCACTGCCACTTTGGAAGTTGTACATTGATGGCTCTGGAACCAGTGAAGGAAGCGGAGCTGGCTTCATTCTAATCAGTCCCAATGGTACACACATTAAGTATGCAGTGAAGCTCCATTTCGTTGCCTCTAACAATGAAGTAGAGTACGAGGCCCTCCTTTCCGGTTTGAGATTGGCGATCGAAATGGATGCCAAGTGCGTCGTTGCTTATAGTGATTCCCAATTGGTTGCCAACCAAGTAAATGGCGAATTCGAAGCAAAGGAGGCAAGAATGCAAGATTACCTTGGCATGGTGAAAAGATTGATCCAGCGGTTCAAATACTTCCAGATCTGTCACATCCCTAGAGGGGATAACGTAGCTGCAGATGCACTCACCAGGCTCGCCTCATCAATGGAGGCCTCATCTGCAGAACCGACGCTCATCGGGTACCAGTTCGATCCAAGCAAGTTAGATGTGGATATAACAAACATCAACTGTGCAACGGATGAAGCGAACTGGATGACCCCCATAAGGGCGTACCTCCAAGAAGGTACAGAGCCAGATGACCCCCTTGAAGCGAAAAAGCTCAGGATGAGAGCTTCCAAGTTTACTCTCCTGCAAGGCACACTCTACAAGAAAGGTTACTGCTTACCATTGCTGCGCTGCCTTTCGCCTGAGGAAGCTGACTACGCCCTCCAAGAAATCCATGAAGGAATTTGCGGGAATCATTCTGGAGGACGCTCTCTCGCCCACAAAGCACTTAGGCAAGGATACTTTTGGCCTATCATGGTAAAGGACGCCAAAGAATTTACCAAAAAATGCGACAAGTGCCAACGCTTCGCCACTGTGCCTAGGCAACCACCGGAGGAGCTGACATCAATTTTGAGCCCATGGCCCTTCTCCAAATGGGGTATTGATATCTTGGGCCCCCTTCCTTTGAGTAGAGGACAGTGCAAGTTTGTAGTCATCGCCATCGACTACTTCACAAAATGGGCAGAGGCAGAACCCCTAGCAAAAATAACAGACTCCAAGGTAAAAGACTTCGTCTAGAAAAACCTAGTTTGTCGCTTTGGAATACCTAACGCCATTGTTAGTGACAATGGCAAGCAGTTTGATAATAAACTCTTCAACACCTTCTGCTCCGACCTCCAGATAAAGTAGCCTCATTCCAGCCCGGCGCACCCGCAAGCGAATGGGCTGGCAGAGGTCATGGTAAGAACTATCCTACGCAACCTAAAGACAAGGCTCTAAAGAGCGAAGGGTCTTTGGGTCGACGAGCTCCCAGGAGTGTTGTGGGCCTATCGAACCACACCAAGAACCTCTACTGGAGAAACCCCTTTCTCTCTCGCTTTTGGGACTGAGGCAGTCATCCCTGTCGAGATAGGTGTACAATCCTTAAGGGTCCATCTCCATGACCCCATCACCAATGAGGAAGGACTTTGCATCAACCTCGATTGGGTGGAGGAGGCAAAGGAGATGGCTATGGTCCGTAACGCGGAGTACAAACGGCGCATGACAAGGTACTACAACTCGAGGGTGAAGCTTATTCCTTTCAACCGGGAGACCTAGTCCTCAAAAAGGTGATCCTCGCCACAAAGGATTCTCGCGAAGGAAAGCTGGGACCAAACTGGGAAGGACCGTACCTCATAACTGAAGTAGTAAGGCCAGGCACCTACAGAATCCAAAATTCCGAAGGAAAGGTCTTACTTCATCCATGGAACGCGGAACACTTGAAGAGGTACTATCAGTAAAATTCTAAGGAAGTCAGAGTAGTGAGGGTGTGGGGCCTGATTTGATTTCTTTTTTAATTTTTTCAAGTGACACTGTTTAAACAATGCAATGAATGAATAAAATGTTCTGCAGAAAAGATCCTTGCATTTCCATTCAATTTTCAAAAAGTTAGTTTGTAAACTACCTTTCTAAAAAAAAAAAAAAAAGTAGTACAACAAAAGCCCTTGGCCCTTAATCACTCTCATGGCTATCCCCATCGTCCTCGTCATTATCCTCGCCATCAGCATCATCATCATCATCATCCGAGCTACCACCGCTGCCATCAGGCGCCTCAGTAGGCACGAAGCCTGAGAAATCAATATCTGGGAAAGCAGCAGAGATCTTCCCTCGGAGTTCTTCATAGCCATCAATAAAGGCATCAGCGAGACCATTCGCTAACTCTTTCTCAGCCAGGATAGCCCTCTCCTCAGCCTGAGAAGCTCTCTCACGAGCCACCTTCATCTCTGTCTCCACGACAGTCTCCTTGAGCGCCGCCCTCTCGTGGGTCTGTGCAAGCTCAGCCTCACTGAGCGAAGCCCTCTCGCGAGCCTTCACAAGCTCAGCCTCTGCCTTGGCCGCCCTCTCGTGGGCTGCTGAGAGCGCAGTCTCAAACGTGGTCGCCCTCTCGCGGGCCGCTGTGAGGTCAGCCTCGGAAGCTCTTCCAGCAGTTTCAAGAGCAACAATCTTTCTTTGAGCAACGGAGAGCTCTTTTTGCATACTCTCATTCTCCTGTTTCAGCTGACTGTTATGACGGGCCCTTGACAACAAGCATACAGACGCAGTGGAAGCCTGAAACAATAAGGGACAGAGAAAATGAGAGTACACAAAAAAAAAATGAAAGTCTAGAGAAAAAGGGGAACATAAGCCTTTACCTGAGCCAGACCCTCTAGAAACGAGTCTATGACCCTTTCTGTGCCCAAAGTATTAATCTACGTAACCTAAGGAGGAAACACAAATCTCCCGAGCTTCTCCCGAATCACCAGCGGATTGCCCAGCATAGGACCAGCCCAAGTCGGTGCCCCTGCAGAAGCTCCCGAACGTGAAGGACATGAACGAGGGGCCGGAGGTATAGCTGGAGATGAAGACTCTGGAGTAGCAATCGGGGCCGAGGAGGCTGCTGGCTGGGAAGAAACTGCAGCAGAGGCCGCCTGATGGGGACACACCCATGGCCTCGTTGAAGGAGTGGATGCCAGAGAGCTCACCTTGATCACTGGTGAAGAATTCCCTCTTGAAGTGTCGTCTGTCCTTGCCACTTTGGAAGGATGTGCATTCCTGCTCGAAAGACGAGCACCAATCACCTCTTTGTCTACTGATGCAGAAGTAAAAATATTACTTAGATACGGAATATCAATTAAACAGAAAAATTGGTCTTGTACCTTTTCGTTTGGAGGAAGTTCCCAGAGAAGGTCCACCAGTCCTAACAATAAAAGAAGGGTCAGGAGGGGGCCTACTAATCCTACCACTCTCTTTGGGGAGGAGGATCCCCAAGTCTTTGTCAGGATGATCTGTCACAGCCTGCAGTTTCTGCTCCTGATCTTTAGAGAGCACTGGGAAATCTGCGAAAAAAACAATGAGCATATATATGCATAAAATAAAAAGAGCAAAGCAATTACTGACGTACCAAGCCTTTTCGCGTCAGCCCATTGTACGGGCACTAAGGCCCGATCTATTTCAGAGGCCCACTCTCCACCAATGAAGAAGAAACGAGATTTCCAGCTGTGGCAATTGGAACGCAATCCCGTGAGCAGCTTACCACCCCTGGGGGTAAGATAGTACCATCCCCTGTTAGGTGTCGGGGACTCGATCAGATTATAAGCAGCATGAAACTCTATAGGAGAAGCGTCTTCTTGATGTACCCTCCACCACAATGCGAGAAAGCCGAGCAAAACTCTCCAGCATTGGGCGCTAACCGCCCTGGAGTCAATGAGAAGTAATGGAGAATGCGGCACATGTAGGAGGACATGGGGAACCTCAGCCCGGCTTCAAGCATCTCCTCGTAAATGACAATGTCACCAGAGGAGTCGTTGCAAGCAGGCTCGTCAAGTTCAGCCCGGCGACACAGCACAGTGGGAGGAATATGATAAGAAACGACAATCTTCGATATATCACCATCGGTGTTGAACATACTAAAAACGGTGCTCACCTTGGATCCGTCATCATCAACAACGACTTTTCCTCGATATCTTTTGCGACAAGAACGCAACGGCTTCTCGCGTGTCGCACCCGCGCTCGCCCGGACGACGGCGCTCGCGCCCGATGCATCCACGGCGCCCGCCGCCCTTGCCGCGGTCTCCATGCGGACTCGCAGGTCGGCGCCCGCCATCCCAGCTGTCTTCGCGTGGGCTCCGAGCGGGCCCGTCACTGTTGTTGTCACGGCGTGGGCGCCCGCCGCTGCTGCTGTCACAGCGTGGGCGCCAGGGGTGCCCGCCATCTCTGCTGTTGTCACAGCGCGGGCGCCCCATTTCTGCTGCTGCGCGGGCGCCGGGCGCCGTTTCAGCTGCTTCGCGGGCGTCTGCAGCCATCTCTGCTGCCTCGCGGGAGCTAGGCACCGCCGTCGCCGCCGCTCGCTGCTGCTGCTTCGCGGGCGCCCGTCGCCATCTCTGCTGCCTCGTGGGTGCCAGGCGCCGCCGCTGCTGTTGTCTCTGGGCGGGCGTTGGAGGCGCCTGCCATCACTGCCGCTGCAACGCGGGCGCCCGGGGCGCCCGCCATCGCTGCTGCTGCAGCGTGGGCGTCCCTGCCACTGCCCCGGCGCCCGCCGTCGCTGCTGTAGCCGCTACCTCCACGGCGCTGGCGCCCGCCGCTGATGTCGCCTTCACGCCGGCGATCGCCTCTGCTACCCCCTGGCTGTCCACCCTGAAACCCTTCGCCTTCTGCAATCCGGAACCTGGGGTTTCCATTCTAACAAGAAGAGATTCAATACTTGTTGGTATGGTTTTATTTCTTAGAAGGGGTTCTTATAGCTTAATAGTGTAGGGTTTTGCAGAGCAAGATGTGTCCAAAGTTAGGAGAACTCTTCCGGATACTTAGTAAGATGTGTCCAAAGCCAGGAGGACTCTTCCGGATAAAATAAAAAAAAAGTTTTGGAAGAGAGAAGGAACTTGAATATTTGAAATGTCCCCCTTTCAAAGTTTCTTTGAACGAGGGACATTGAGGGGCAAATGATGAGTCAGGCCTAAGTGACTCAGTTCTTAATGGGCCAGGGCCTAAATTTGTGAAGATCCGGTCCGTTGGGATCCGAGCCCAAGTCTACGAAGACTGCCACGTTAAGGTAACCACGTCGCTTCGGAAATAGTCGTCAGTCTTTAACTTGCGTTTTCCAAGTCCCGTGGAGAATATCTCACCTGCCTCGCCTATCAAGGGCAGTTCGAGGGACTCGTCGAAGTGGATGAAGCGTGGAGGCAAAGTCGCCCCCATCTGTTAGGGGAAGACTATAAATATAAGAGTCGCTTTTTCTGTACTCTCTAAGTTTTGTAATCTCTGCATATCTGAGAAGTTAAAACTGCCGGCACCCTTTGCAAGTGAACGTAGGTCATATTGACCGAACCACTATAAATTCTCTCTCTCTCTTCATTATTTCATTCATAAAGCATTTATTACTTGACGGGTGGTGTCCTAAACCAATTTTTGGCATCATCAAAGTATATAAAATGCTTTTCACATTGTCACACATGATCTGCCTATCTTTTTCTCCTCTGATGCATACTAGCAGTTTTTTTTTTTTTTTTTTCTGAAAACCCTAATGAAAGACTTCAGTTCAACGATGTAAAGGAAGAAAAAAAAATATGCTGAAAAAAGGCCAAAATAATCTATCCAACAATATAAAAGATACTTGCCAATCGATCTATGGAAATAAAATTTTTACTTGGGATCGATCTAAGGAAATAAAATTTTTGGATCAATGATTGAGTGGCAAATGAGAAGAAGAATGTCTATTTACAGTGGAAAAGCTTCAAATAATTGAACCAAAAGAAAAATTGATATGAATCATCAATCTAAAAGAGGAAAAGTATTAGATCATTGAATAAAGGGATTTTTACGAAAAAATTAAGCTTAAATCTTAATTAAACGATTTTATGAAGAAAAATTATATAATGACAAGCTAATTGTTCGTACATTTATTTTGGACGAAATCACCATAATTGACAATATCATCAATGACGATATCGTCAGCTTTTATTGCAAGAAAATGATATTTTGCTCTATCTTCTTCTACCTAGTGATGGAAATGTTATGAAAATTATTGCATTTTGTATTCTAATGGTTTTACTTAAGTGGGCTCGACAATCTTGCATAAGTATATGAGTCCCATGCGTAGTTTCTATGTAGGACATTTTCATAAATACCGAGATAATCCCTAGTTTCAGTAAGAGTACCAACTAGATTTGATTTGACCTCGGCTTCATGCAGCTCGGTAACAGTACCAGCTTAACCAAGCTCGAGCTAGCTTCGGTAACAGTACCATCTAAGCTCGTCTTGGTCTCGACCTGACGCAGCTCGGCAATATTGCCAGATGTTAGCACCTCGACAGTGGTGCCAGGACGCGACTACATCTGACCTCGGCACCTTTTTCGGCTCGGTCCATTTGGCCGAGATGAACACCGAGGGTCAGAGTCATAATTATACTCCTATGAAAGTATAGCGGCGTTGCAGAACGAGCTGACAGACAGAATGGATGCCAGACGTAGATAAGTGGTTGACCTTATCTGACAGCCACAACCGCAACCATATAAAAGATTGAGGTATGGTCTAATGGGACCGTACCTCTACCTACCCCCACTAAGGGTGTAAGGTATGATTCGATATGACAGTGCCTCCATCTACCTCTACTAAAGTTACGGTCTGATGGGACCTCCGCCTATATATATGCATGAGGTAAACCCACCAAAGGTATGCAAATGCTAGCACAACATATACGCTAATACGTACTTTCATAGCTCTCCCTTTTTCTCCACTCACTCATCATTTGTTCAGTGATTGCACTAACTTAGGCATCGAAGTGCCTTCGGCTGACTGCAACCAGGGTCTCTGATCTTCGTTCTTCCTTCTCTTTCAGGTTCCAGGAGCTACTGTCTTTCCCAGAAGCTTTACAGCAATCCCACTTAATTAAGTCCGTAATATTTAGGCACTTACAATTGGCACCGTCTGTGGGAAAGATATCAAAGTAAATCCATAGTCATCATGCCTCCAAAAATCAGAAATGGCGAAGGTTCATCGAAGGCCTTACTGCCACCACTGGCGTTGGCAGCACCACCTGTGTTGTCACAGTTACCACCAGTATTGCAAGGGCAATTGCAAGGACAATTGCTACCGCCCACTCACCAGAGAAGATCTCGGGGAAAGTTTGTTCCTGCAAGCGTGTCGGGTTCATCGTCGAAGGGGGTGACAGCACCTCCCCGACAAGATAACCCTTAGGGCACCTCCACAGCAAAATGTTCCTCCACCAGTGATTCCCCGACAAAATAAATCTCCAACATCGGCCAGATCGCACCAATCCCACCACCAGATCGACGCTAACGATGATGACGACCCACAGCTGGCGGATATCGAGGCCCAAAACCTCATTATCCAAGAGCCGGAGGAGTTGATTCGTCAGCTCAAATGACAGCTCCAGGAGAAGGAGAAGGCCCCGCAATCAACTCCCAGATGCAATTGGGCCCCTTCGGTCGAACAGGACTTGAGGCAAGTTCTAAACAATAAAAGGCGCGACCGAACTTACGATGAAGGCTTGAGCAACAGTCATTCAAATGATGACTCCAGGAGGTCGCGCCAGAGACCAGGAGACAACGATGATCTGAGAAAATGGCTTGACCGTCAAGTCAAGCAGACTGTCCAGTGGAATATGGAGGTAGTCGGTTTCACCAGGGACCAGCTAAACGCCTATGACACTGAGGACCATGGCACGTCTCCTTTCTCTCAGGAGATAAGGGACTTCTCCCTCCCGGAAAAGTTCAGTGTCCCAAGGTTCGTCCTCTGCACACCTTCGACACTTCACCTGGCGGATGTCGGTTTGAGGCGACAACGGACATCTGAACTGTAGAGTGTTCTCCTCCAGTTTAGGAGATTTCCCCCTCAGATGGTTTTGCACACTCCCAGAGGGGTTAGTTTCAAGTTAGTGGCAGCTCAGAAACTCCTTCGTGGAGAAGTTTCAGGCGCACAGGGTCATTCTGAAAACAGACGTTGATGGCGATCAGAATGAGGCAGACTAAAAACATTACTCAGTTCGCCAAAAGATTCTGGACGTCTACAGCCAGATCGAAGACGCCACTGATGGAGTGGCCATTAAGTGCTTTAAGCAGGCTCTGTTGCCAGGCAATGAGCTTCGGAAGGACCTTGTCCGGTTCCCCGTGGTCATGATGAAAGTACTGATGGCCCGGGTAAACCAGTTTATTAAGTAAGAAGAAGACGAGGTCCGAGCTCGGGAAAGCGTTGGCCTCTGGCACGAAGACAAACCCTCCAAGAAAGACAAGAAGGCATTTCGGAGGGAGGAGTCGGACCGGAGCAAGGCTTTGATGAAATCGGCATCGATCTCGACTTCCACCTCTAGGGGCAACGAGAAGCCTAAGCCAGCCATCGCCTCCTACAAAGCTGTGAATACGATCTTCAAGGAGTCAATTTACAAGCTCCTTGGCAAAATCAAATCACAGCCCTACTTTAAATGACCGTAACCGATGAAGGGTGATCCTTCTACCCGCGACCAGAGCAAGTTCTGTGCCTATCACAAACAAAATGGGCACAAAACCGAGGGCTGCATGGCCTTAAGTCCCACCTCGAAAAGCTCGTTAAGGACGAACACTTAAAAGATTTCATCAAGGAGGAAGGCAGGGTTAACCGAGCTCACCAACGCCGACCTGATGATGATCAGGATAGCGACGAGCCGGAAGGCATCATCAACGTCATCCACTTGGCTCCCGCGCCGAAGGGGAGTAACCAGGCTCGTGCCGAGGCCAGGAGGGCTTCACACAGCAGGCTGGTGATGACTGCCGAGTTGGGACCTGTATCTAAAAAAGCTCGGAAGGAGAAACCTTAAATCTAATTCTCAGAAGAGGACCTAGATGGGGTCCAGCTCCCCCACAACGACCCACTAATCCTAACCCTGAGGTTAAAGAACTTCAAGGTAAAGCGAATTCTTGTGGATCCAGGGAGCTCATCAGAAATCCTCTACTTCAACTGCTTCAAGAAGCTGGTTCTGAAAGAGGAGGTCCTGCAAGAAGCCCGCACCCCCTGGTGGGTTTCAGCTCAAAACCAGTGTACCCCAAGGGGAAAGTCTCCCTAGAAGTCCAAGTCGGAGGCGCCTCCATGATAGCCGACTTCCTTGTGGTGGATGCACCATCCCCATACAACGCGATTATGGGGCGGACTTGGCTGTACAATATGGAAGTGGTGCCCTCCACCCATCACCAGAAACTCAAGTTCCCGTTAGTGAACGTGAATGGCTGAGTTGAGGTGGTCACGGTCAGGGATGACCAGCAGATGGCCAAGCAGTGCCTGATGGCTGTGGTGCCTGGTGAAACAGAACCGCAGCAGGTGCATATGGCCGAACTAGAAGCCGAGATCGAGGACGTTGGACGATCTCCAGAGTAGAAAAGCATCGAAGATCTGATTGAGGTCAGAATCGATCCCGACGATCCTGAGAGATATTTCCTATTTGGAAGCCAGCTCCCCGAAGCCGAGAAATCCGAGCTGTTGAACTTCTTGTTGCAGAACAAGGAAGTCTTTGCTTGGACACCTTACGAGATGCCTGGCATCGATCCCAAGATCATGTGCCACAAGCTGAATGCGGACCCCAAGCACAAACTTGTAGTGCAAAAAACTCGCAGAACAGGGATTCCATAGATAGAAGCTGTGATCGAGGAGGTCGAGAAGCTGCTGGTGTTAGATTGTATGGACTCAATCCATCAGATGATATAATAAATTGATTAATTTCTTTATTTATCAATAATATCATGCTTTCCTTTCATGATATGAATGGTGTTTTACTACTTAATGCACATGACCAATACATATGACATAATGGTTCACGAAATGAATTGGGTTCCATTAGTATATTAGATGTGATATATGTGTATGGATGAGATCCACACACGGGAGACAGGTGTCACAAATCTTATACTTAAATATCTTCACAACCGGTGATGAGACTGGGCATCTCATCTGATAAGGTTGCAGCACTTTGATCACTATGAGATAGTGTGATTTGTCTCGATCATCAGATGTAAGATTCTGGATCACGGTGCTGGTACATTGGATGTATTGAAGGACCATGAGAAGCACCTTATGGAATACTGTCTCGAGTTTAAGGTTTGCTCTCATAATTCCCTAGCAATAGGCTCGTAATCGTGAGACATTGATGAACTCAAGTTTCTATCTATTCATTTGCTTTGAGTCACCAATGAGTGAGGCCAACTGTAGGTCAACACCTCGGTGTCTTGGGTACATGGTAGTAGGACTGTGAGAATATCCAATGGTCAAGATGGAATCTATCTACATTATCCCCTTATGCCAATTAATGGATTTGTCATTAGTTACGTGCGCACCCATCTCGATTAAGAGTTAATTGGATGGTACTAAAAACGAGTTAATTGGATGGTACTGATGATCACTGTGATTAATTTGAGCTCAAGGATAATAAGATGTGGATTTAAATTGGTGGGACAGTTTTAGTCCAATTGATCCATGGATATTGATAGAGGGGCCTACTTGTGGTAATCGGGAAGTTTAGGGCCTTTATTGTAATTTATTCTTAAGACTGGAGTGCAATTGCATTTATATAGTGGTGTTATTTGCAATTAACTGTGGGCCCGGATTGCACATGAGATGTGGGGTCGCGGTGTCCAAGTTGGAGCTAGCTTTTTATGGAGGTACCAACAACACCCGAGGCCGCAGAGGCGGGATTAGGATCAACAGCAGGGGGCATGGAGGAAAAGGGAGCTTGCTTTTCAAAAAATCTGGCTGCCAGATCTTTCGTCTTCACTAGGAGATGCAGAAGCCTCGGCACCCGGACCTGCTCGATGCTCGACTCCAGTCAAGGCCAGCACAAGCTCCTCCCTCTCTAAGGGCCGGTCGGGCCTCCTCTTAATGTACGAATGATATCTCGGCTCGTACCCAAGGATATCCCAAGCAGCTCGCCCGTGATGCCCTTGGTAGCTGCGCATAGCTTTAAGCCAAGTGTCGTTTCTCTTCCAACCGGCTCGGTTGGCCTCTCGCCTCTTTTCACTAACGTCTGCATGGCAAACGAAAAAGCGTTAGCTCGGTAGAATAAGAAAAAAGAAAATACAAGAGCTCAAAAGGGGTCGGTATTTACTCGGAGGAGTCCCGAATCGACGAGGGACCTTGTATATCCTCTCCAACTCGGTCTCGGCCTTCCCAAGCTCCCAGTTGCCTGAGACGAATATGCGGTCATCTCCGGCATGTCTATCGGAATCCTCCAAATCGACGATGAAGGGCTCCCGCCTCGGCCTTCCCCGAAGATAGTAGCGGTCATCTTCTCCTACGGATTTACACAAGTCATAGACATCCTCGATGTCATGGACACCGAGGTTAATGCCGAGAATCTTATTGAGCTCGGCGACGCCCATTATTATTTTGTAACTGTTAGGCATTAGCTGGCAGGGATAGAGGTTCCACTTTCTAAGGCAGATCCGAAGAAGAGGGTGGACGGGAAACCTAACCTCGCCTTCAATCACTGTAACTAATGGGAACGGCATCCAGCCGTCGTAGAAGGTGTAGCCGTCAAGGCTGTTAGGGTCATCTAACCTGACCTAAACATCGTCAGGTATCCTATACATGGCCTTAAACTGGACTAAGGCCTTCGGGGTATCTAGTTAGTTCCTATAAATCCCCATCTCTTGGTTTGAAGAAATTGGGAAGGCGGAGACAAGGCTTAAGAGAGGGACAGAAACCCTAGACAGGGCAGGGAAGCCCTAACAGAAACAAGAACACAGAAACGAAGAAGAATGAAGACGAAGAGAACTCACAAAAGAAGGACGGGCTCGAAGAACTCTGGACTTCAACTCGCCTGAGCTCCAACGACTTCTCTCCAGCAAGGATTCGCTTCTAATGGATGCCGAAAGTAAAAAGAAAGAGAGCGGGCACCCATATATAAAATCGAAAAAAGGTTCATTTTTCGAATTTCGGAGGCGCGCGTGCGAAACGTCGCCTCGAGTGCTGCGCGTGTCCCTTTGTCAACCGGATAGCCAACCAGGCTGTGACGCGTGGAACAGCCATCACATCTTCTCCTATCCCCATTTAATACCTCGGACAGATGAAGCAACATCGACATCTCATTAATTAACTCGGACATGTGAGATGACATCGCGATAAGGATCGGACGTCAGTATCCATCGACAATCGACGCCCAGATGAAGAGCTCCGAACTCGACTTTCAGGAAGACTCTTCCATCATGATACTTAGCTCTAGACCTCAAAGAGTTAGGGAACTCTAGGAGGTCAGGAGCTAGGGGGTAATTGTGTGGGACATTTTCATAAATACCGAGATAATCCCTAGTTTCGGTAAGAGTACCAACTAGATTTAATTTGACCTCGGTTTCATGCAGCTCGGTAACAGTACTAGCTTAACCAAGCTCAAACTAGCTTCGGTAACAGTACCATCTAAGCTCGTCTTGATTTCGGCTTGACGCAGCTCGGCAATAGTGCCAGATGTTCGCACCTCGGCAGCGGTGCCAGGACGCGTCTACATCTAACCTCGGCACCTTCGATTCGGTCCATTTGGCCAAGATGAACACCGAGGATCAGAGTCATAATTATACTCTTATGAAAGTATAGCGGCGTTGCAAAACGAGCTGACAGACAGAATGGACACTAAACGTAGATAAGGGGTTGACCTTATCTGACAGCCGCAACTGTAGCCATATAAAAGATTGAGGTATGGTCTGATGGGACTGTACCTCTACCTACCCCTACTAAGGGTACATGGTATGATCCGATGGGATAGTGCCTCCACCTACCTCCACTAAAGGTACGGTTTGATGAGACCTCCGCCTATATATATGTATGAGGTAAACCCACCAAAGACATGCAAACGCTAACACAGCATATACACTAATATGTACTTCCATAGCTCTCCCTTCTTCTCCAATCACTCATCATTTGTTCAGTGATTGCACTAATTTAGGCATCGGAGTGCTTTCGGCTGACTACAGCCAGGGTCTCTAATATTCCTTCTTCCTTCCCTTTCAGATTCCAGTTTCTACTGTCTTTCCTAGAAGCTTTACAACAATCCCACTTAATTAAGTCCGTAATATTTAGGCACTTACAGTTTCTATGCATTTGTTGTGCTATTTTGCATGAGTTTTGAGAGTTCGAATTTGGAGTGCAAAGTGTTTGGTGAAATGCCTAAATGAGGATTATCTTGTCATTTTATGGTTTTTCTTCATCAAATCATTTAATTAATATTTAAGATTAACTTTTTAGTAAAAATCCCTTGAATAAATTGTGACAAATTTGTGGATCATTGATCTAATGGTGGAAAACCCTCGTATCATCTATCCAACAAAACAAAAGTTTTGAATCATTGATCTAAATAATAGAAAGATCTAATGACCAAAAAGATGAAAATCGTTGATCCAAGATGGAAAGTACTTGATCATTCATTGTTGTGGCAAAAAGTACAAAAGGATTAAAGAAGAAATCATTTTCCTGAACCTAATAACAAAACCATCATTCTGTTAGGAAGAAGGAAAGACCCCAAAGAGAAATTGAACGAGGAAAAACTCGGGAAACCTCAAAGAGAAACTTAACTTCATCGTATCCGCAACATAAAAATCATTTAAATATAACTCTGAAATCTCACTTTCCAAAAATTACAAAAATTACCAAAAATAGTAAAGGAATTCTAATTGCACAGGAACCCTGAAAACAAACTTTAAATTTCTTTTCATGACCTTTCATGAAATCTAAACCTCAAATGGACATAAAAACCCTTGAAATAAGTAAAATTTAAAATTACTATAAACAGTAACTTCTAAACAAAACTACATTTGAGATTCGAAATGACCTTGTTCTGCACGGAAACAACCTATTGTTGTTGCCCATGTTGACGTTATTAACTTTAAAGTAAAGTTATGGCCATTTGAAGTTGATACTGTCCTAGCTTAATTTCTAATAAACTTTATGTTTCAGAGATTGTTCCACCACTTATTCAACATCATTCATCCAGAAAAAAAAAAAATTGACAATTAACAAATAAAGACAAACTTTATATTTTGACCATCCATCTCATGACCATAGCTCGAATAATTCACAGCATCTAAAAGGATTATTTCCTATTTCAAAAGGCCATTCCAATAACAATTTGTCTTTTGTACGACCAGGAGATTGTGAGCATGACTGAAGTAGAAAGTGGAGGGTATTAGCAGTGCAGGGTAGCTGCTTAGGTGTACTTTGGTAACTGACTGATTGATTAGAATTTCCATTTCCCTTCTACGGTTCTAAAAAAAATATTCCCCTGTACTTATCACCCAACGCCTAGTACGGAAACAATACTGTGAAAAACAGTTTCGGGGTAGATTCATTTATCACAGGGATGCTGCAACAAAATATTTTATGTTATAAAATATGTATCTTGAATGGATGCCTACTTAAGATGAATTATGATTAGAATTAGGATTTCTCAATTATGAGGGTACTTTGTCTATAAATAGGCTCTCTCTCTCTCTCTCTCTCTCTCTCTCTCTCTTTTGTATTTACACAGCTAATGAGATAATAGAAATGTCTATCTTCTCCCTCTAATCTTCTTTCTCTTAGTCTTTCTCTTTTCTAACACGTTATTAGTATGATGTTGTGGAAAAAAAGTCATCGCGGTGCACGTAAACTGAGATAAAAAGGAAGAAGACGATCCCTTCTACAACCCACTCCCATAGAGAGAGAAATGTCTCATCTTTTTCTCTCACCCTGCCTCGGGAAACGTGCAACAAGAAGTTTTTGTTTTAGCCAACTTTTGTTTCAAAACCGCCAAGTATTCACGTGCTGGTTTTTGTTTTCCTCTCTTCCTCGGGTCACGTTCTAGAGAGACTACTCTCGTTTATTTCATTTTCCTCCTCCCTCTAATATTCTTTCTCTTAGTCTCTCTTTTCTAACACGAAGAACAATGAAATTGAAGTTAAGCAAGTTTGTTCGAGAAACAACCTGGCTGATCTGTTTACCAAATTTTTGCCAAAATTAGTATTCCAGAAGTTCGTATATAAAATTGGCATGCGTAGAGCTCATCATCAAACTATGTAAATGGTTGCTATCATCAGGGGGAGTGGTTTATCAAGGACCATTCTGAAGTATGCTACCTAGGACATTTGTGCGTGTACTCTTTTTCCTTTTCTAGGTTTTATCTCATTGTGTTTTCCTAACTAAGGTTTTAACAAAGCAGCATTATGCACGTCCAACACCAGTTCAATGATGTTGAAGAATGTTGTACTCTTTTTTCCCTTCACTTTGGTTTTTTTCCATTGGGTTTTTCCTTAACAAGGTTTTTAATGAGGTTACTATCTTTGAGTGGTGGTCATCCAATGGGGAGTGTTATAAAATATGTATCTTGGGTGAATGCTCACTTAAGATGAGTTAGGATTAGAATTAGGGTTTCTCAAATTATGAGGGTGCTTTGCATATAAATAGGCGCTCTCTCTCTCTCTCTCTCTCTCTCTCTCTCTCTCTCTCTCTTTCTTTCTCTCTTTTGCATTTACATAGCTAATGAGATAATAGAAAAGATCTCTCTTCTCCCTCTAATCTTCTTTCTCTTAATCTCTGTATTTTCTAACATTTTGACAAAAATGTCATTAAGAAATAATTTTTATAGGTCTCCACAAAAAGTGTCATTATTCAGATAAAAGGTTTGCATGTGCCCCTAGGGATTAATTCTCGGTTGTCCAAAATCGAGTGTCCCTCAGGCTTAGGGCCAAAGGCTCCTGAGCTGGGTTGGGTGGGAGATACCTTGGGTTATAAAATAATAAGAATAATTTTAAATTCTGCAACATTTTGAAAATACTACCATTTTATCATAAAATTAACATACGAGATAAAAGTTGTAGTATAATTTAAATGTGATGATTGATGTGAAGAGACTCGTGAAGGGGAGTCCAAATTGTTGAGTCCCTTTGAATTTGAATTGAATAAATAGGGAGTCCAGATCATGTGAGAATTTCATTCTTAAAATTGAATTAGGAAATGAAACCATATTATATTGCCAACCTCTAGGTATTTGGAATTCCGGATTGTGCAAGAAACTTTTATATTTGAGAAGGTAAAGTCAACATCGAGAGTGAAATCTAGCAATCAATTGCAAAATTGAACATCGATTTTGAAATCAATTCATCCTCACTACATATATATTAATATGATGATTGATGTGAAGTGCCACCTCAATTTTCATTGTGGTACATTTTTCTCTCATTTGGGCTGACCCTTTTTTAATCAGAAAAGAAAGAAATTCAAATAGATAATTTTCCACAATCAGGAGAAAAATCATTACCAATTAGAGGTGGAGAGTGCTTTCAAGAAACAGTAAATACAACATTGGCTTACCCTGATGGCACAATCATGGAAGTGAAGCCTCATGAGGCTGGCAGCAAGTGTATAATCCTTATCTATCCAAGCATTCACTTTCTTGTGAATGATGGCCTCCACATTCGGACAGCTCTTCTCATAGTAACTGAGAGACAACACATCTTCGGGCAACAGATGATTATATAAATCCTCATGTTCTAAATTCTCTCCAACTTGAGCTGAAACCTTAGGATTTAGAAGTTGATGAATGAAGATAGCAAGAAAGATTAGATTAGACTTCATCTTGTAATTGTAATCATAGAACCTCTGAAGATGTCTGACAAATGAATGCAAGGAGAGATGAGTGTGAATACATGGGTGTCTCATCTTCTTATACACGCATGATTGTGTAGACATTCAGTTCAATATTTCTTTGGCAATCAGAGAGAGAAGACGTGGATGCAGTCACAATTAAAATAAAAAGAAGTCATGCCAACACGTTCGTCTTGAGGCATGCTATGAGGTGCATGCTACATACACGGGTCCATGTGAACTCAGGCTCCTTTGACTCATAAGGGGATGAGTCGAGTTACTCGAACTAGTGATGGAGTGAAATGTTGAGGAAAATGGCGCATCGGAAAAAACATTCACGATCGATGGTCTACCACGAATGCACGAACCATCAAGCAATTACACAATAATTTTACGTGGTTCGAAGAGAAATCTCATCTATCCTTTTCCCCTCTCAATCTTAGGAGTCTGGATTACAATACATTATTATATAATTCATGTTTTCTTGGGCTCCAAAAAAGCCCCATATATAATGACAAAAATACCCCTGACCTTGATTCTCGATCATGCCTAACTCAGACGAGCCGACCCAGCTAAACCGGATTAAAACACAGTCACCCAACATGGCACAACTTGTCATTGTGAGTAGGAGGACCCTTGAGGGTTTGGGATTAGGCCTCATGGGCAAGGCCAACCTGTTCCTAACGTGAGCTCAGTCTGGGTTTGTACCGGATATGGGCTCTAGTTTTGGGCCTGTGGTTGTACCAGGCCAAACTTTCTGGCTACTTGTTAAATGGTTTGGACCTTGGCCAATGTACGCTTGGAGGCCCAAACCGATCCGACATACTTAACATGGTGGTGTATATTTTGAAAATGGCTTGGGCCTGCTATGAAAGCAAGGGGATAAAAACATGGTTGGCCTGATCACAAGATCACAGTTAGAACATGGCTCTGTTACCATGTGTTTAATGAATAGTTTACTATAATTTTATTCAGAGGGTTATTATGCCCTTATGCCCATATATGGAGAGAATAAATTAAAATTTTCATGTACTTGAGTCTTGGGCTGTTTGAAACTCTAAATACAAGCTATTGTTTTATGATTAGAGCTTATCTACATATTAGAGCTTTTGGTAAATCTGTAATTGTATTTCTCATTTTCTTTAGAAATAAGAGTTTGGCCTCTAAAAGAACAAGTCAAGCAAGGCTGACCTTTTTCAGTAGAGCTTTTATAATTAAAGTAGGGAGGCAAAAGCGTAAATAATTCCAAGTATTTGAGACAAAAATGACTCTTGAAATATTTCGTAATGACACAAATTACCCTAACTGTTTCTCTCAACACTAGACATTTTCTAGTTAAAATCAGCTATTTTGAAAATGATAGAGTTCTTAGTTGTATGTTTACGAAACATTCTAATGTGAAATGGGAACTATTTTTTTTTTCTTTTTAAATTTTACCAAACACGTTAATTCTAAATTAGAATTTAAAAATTAGAGCTTTTGTTTAGGCCTTAATCTAATTAGTTATCAAAACCATCATCA
Organism: Camphora micrantha; assembly: GCA_003546025.1. Classification (NCBI taxonomy): domain Eukaryota; kingdom Viridiplantae; phylum Streptophyta; class Magnoliopsida; order Laurales; family Lauraceae; genus Camphora; species Camphora micrantha. The sequence goes on from QPKB01000010.1 coordinate 10,401,697, forward strand.
TCGTTATTTCATGACATAGGTATCCCTGAGCTCTTTGACCCAACATGATTTATTCCTTGGTGGTGCTTGCTAAACCCACACATGCTCACCAGGCAAATCTAGGGTAGATTTCAAATACAAGTGAGGAGCAAACTCATGTAGGGTTGCAAACCGGACAATTCCGGGTCGGAACCATATTAGACCCGGATCCAGACCTGTTTCTAAATAATGGTTTTGATTATGGGTCCGGTTTTGACTCGGAACCTATTTTATTGGTTCTAGGCCATGTTCTGATTTCAAAACCGGGTCTACCTAGAGACTGAAATCTAAGTCCAAAACCGATTCTAATTTCTCTTCATTTGGACCATGGAATCTAGGCCAAAATTGGTTTCAATTTCTGTTCATTTCTTCTTTTTTTTTTTTTTTTTTATATTAAAATAAGCATATTATTTAACTTATAACACTACATCAAGTCTACTACCTCTAAGATTATATATAAAAGTATACAAGAAAGCTAATTTTGATATACAATTTGCAATATCAAAGACTCATGTGCTAGGTCTTGAGTCCACGGGTCAAAACCTATATAGACCCAGAACTAAACTCATTTATCAATTGAAACCTAAATTGGATTCTGAACCCAAACCCGCGTATAAATTGGAACCTTCCGGACCCGGTTTTTTGCGGGTTGGAACTTCCAGGTAACCGGATATTTGGATACCCATATGCAACCCTCAACTCATGCTGTATGCCACTCCACCAACTCTGAAGTGGATATCTCTTATTAGATTAGAATAGAGCTGCCAGCGGCCCGTTAATCTTTCTCCTCATTTCTCTCAACTTACTTTCCCATCTCTCAGCGATTATCTCGCCATATCTTTCCATATATCACTCTCCTCTCTCTTTGGGACAGACCTGGTTTTATTGCCTAGCCTTTCCATCGCTATACTTGGCTTGTTCAACTATCAGACCATCCCACCAGAAAAAAAAAAAAAAAACTATCAGACCATAAACAAAGACCTAGGCCAGCCCACAGTCGAAAAAATCCACCCAATATGGGCCCACAGGACCGTATCCCATGTGCAGCCCAAGAGTCTTTGTCCCATCCAGGGATTAAGAGTAACTTTCTACACATGGCAACTTCGGTGCCCAGGAAAGAACTGATTTCCAGTGGGGTCTAAGTGAATAGATGATATCTTAAAAATCTATAAATTAAGAATCTCATTACAACAAATTCTTTCAATAAACAATAAGACTGATAATTGCCATATGTGCCATTCTTTGAATGAGACTAGAATAAGAGACTAATTGAAATATTATCAATACAGCTACAGGTTCAAACAACTTATTTTAAGTATGAATATGGAGAAAGCTAACTCGATTTCGCATAAAGATCGATGCTGCCAATTTGGAACCGTGAAGTCGCTTTGCTGTCCCGAACTGTGAGAAATCTGAACCTGCAATTAAACAAGTTTTCCAAATAAATCCAAAGAATGCAATGAACATAAGGCTGTGGCCTTGGTTAGGAGATAGGCACTTACCTGAATGCATTGTACATTTGCCCAACTGACTCTATTTTAAATGTTTTACGGTGGAAACGCTTATCAAACATCTGTGAAGTTTGTTTGTCCAAAATATTCCAGCTGGTACCCCCATCACTGCTTCCTTCAACAATCCTGTAAGTACCAAATTGATTGTTAAAAGCACTGGTCTCATAGTAAGTACTGTAGTAAGAAAAATCCGAAGCAGATGTATTTGAGAGGAACTGCTGGGCAACCAAAATATAGTTTACGGTTAAGGAATCAAGATAAGCATAAATAGTTAAAAACTGGAGAAGGTTATATACACTACAGAGAGATCTCTGACATGGTGAATATACAGTGATATGGTCCTTTTCATGGAGATACACTATAAAGAAATGAATAGTATTGAGATACTTAATATACAAGGAGCAGTATAGAATCTGTAACCTCTGCTTCCAAATCGTAAAATAGTGAATTCATAGGGTTTCTAAGCAATGCTTTTGTATCAACAAAGCTAAGAGCGAAGGATTAAACGTGAAGATCCACGAGGAGCCATCAAATAATCTTCTTTTGGATGGGAAACTAAATTATAGGAAAGTGACGGCCCACCTATCTTCACCTCAGATCCTTTGCTCCTCACCTCATAGACAATCCTTCCTTAAACCCCCTTACTACAAATTCTTAGGAATTATATACTGTTGACTGTTGAGAGTAATGTAGCCTTTTGGAGCACCGTAGAGTGTGAAGCACCATTTGTGAGTACCATCGTGGAGCATTATACTGATGAGAAGTCCTCCTTTGGCTTTGGACGTCCAGTTTTAAGAGCCCCTTTTTAGGGCCCTAAGTTTGGGACATGGGTCTGGCTGGTTTGGCCCACATAATCTTCCATGGGCCTTGGGTCTAGCTGGTTAAGCCCACATAGTCTGTATTAATATGTTGTCCTCAAACACCACAATTTCAACCCTTTCTGCATAGTTACAATATTGTGCAATAATAAGCACATGATGATTGCATTTTCTAAGGACCTGAGTTACTGTTTGAATTTGTTACTCTAGCATATGGTACAAAGTTCTAGAGTTCATAAGGAACTACTACTGCATTTCATAATCAAAACAACTGAAAATTAATATTTATATTATTGCAACTCATAGAATGAAATGGTTATATTGTTATCGCATAAAATCTGACCAATCCATCGGATCTCTCTCAGGAGCATCGTTAGCTGACATCAGTTCATAAACCTCGAGATCATGCATCTGGCCACCCTTTGTTTTGTATATTATCCAGCAACCTATGTAATTAAAACAGGTCATTTACACAGCTAGTTAAATGATGTCTGACTTTAATCGGCAGAATTTTAATACAAAAATAAAATTTAAAGTTAGATATAATGTTGAAGATCTGGTAACGAAAACAACTGCTGAAATCTCAAAATAGAGCAGAGCCTTAAAATAATTTTGAGGAAAGGGTCAGATCTGATTCTGACTTGTCAAATCATCCTGCAACTGAACTTGATAGGAATATTAGGCCAAAGCATATACTAAATTACAGCAAGTTTCTCAGTATGGTGTATCTCAATAGAAAGGTTTTGAAGCAAATAACGAACAAGCATTACTGACTGCAGAGTAACAACAAACACTTGAAAGAGCAGTAATTTCAAAGCAAGCAAACCATAACCATGCCAATAGTGCAATAGTGCAAGCAATGCAACTGTTAGGCATCCCCGACTAAGGTAGCAGGTCCAGGGATTGAGTTTGTGAGGTTTACTAGTTGCAAACATGCTAGAACTGATTATTTATTGTAAAGATCCAAAAAGAAAAGGAAAGAAAAAAGAACAATCCTGATGAAATGTGCAATTGCTAAATAAGTAAACTTTAACAATTGTGCCAGAGAATAAATGTGGATCATGTGGACCTAACCTAATGAAAAGGTTAAAGTAACACCAACTCCTTGGTGTCTTGAGCACAGAATTTATCTCCTTGGCATCTTGAGCATAGAATTTATCTGCTCTTAAAAGGACAAGGAGCCGAACACAGGATGGTAACTAACATTGAGTGAGAAAATATGGGATAAGAAAACAACCTATGTCATGTCATTAACAATAATAATACATGGGTTGGAGAAACATAATATTCATTCCATTTATAGATATTTTTTATAATTTATTTACATCATAAATCTCAACAGTCAGACACAATTAAGTATGCAATAAGTTCAGCATTTTTTGACGATTTCACATGAAGTGCGGTACCTTCTCTCAAATCAATTCTGAAGAGATAAGAAAACATGAAACGGATTGAAAATAATACCTTTTTTGAAAATTACATGCATGATTATCGTGGTATTTAGAAGAGAATGAAAACAGCATATTCCTTCTCATCAATGATCTCACATTAGGTGTGGTACCTTCTCTCAAATTTATTCTGAAGATATACTAAAACATGAAACAGATTGAAAATAATATTTTTTTTGAAAATTACATGCATGACTGTTGTGATATTCCTTCTCATCAATTAGAAATACCTTTGGCTCCATTTGGCTCTTCCCACTTAGAAACACGAATACCATCAAAAGCTGAAGTAGCCTGAAAATTCAATAGGAATGTTTTAATATCATGAAAAACCACTGGCACCACCTATTTGATAAATACTAAAATATTTCAATCAAATGTTACTTACAATTCCGAAAGGAAGCTCTTCACCACTTGCAAGAACAGAACCAGAAGATATTCTGTTAGACTTCAAGAGAGGTGGAAACAAGGATTCTCTACCAAAGCTGTTCATACAATCAACAGTATGGATGATATCATCAAGCGAATCCAAAGCCACCGGCAAAGCTATGGATGTTTTGACAGGATCACCTGCCAAACAAATGACCATCTGTCCACCTGTCTCTATTTCTCTTTTCAGAGAAAGAGCATCAAGTAAACTATCTAGGGGAAGCACAATTTGATGCACCGAGAAGAGTGGATGATCAGGGCCTGCATTTAAAGAAAGACTGCGTACTCTAAAGGAGGTACTCCTAAGATCAAGCAGCAACGTTTTAAGCGTGTTCAATATTTTAATAGTTGCGGCTTTGGCAATACCATTAATAACAATTTCAGACACAAGAACAGAAAAGGCATTGTAGATGTTTCCAACATGGTCATCCACGCATATACGGACTGGACATGCAGAGCTACTCGAAGAGGTCTCATTAGACCCCAATTCAGACCTTGCTATCCGCCATTCCCTGGCTCCACTTTGCCTTCCAGGTAACGAAATGGAAAAGTCATCTTGAGCATGAATTTCTCTTTCAAGTTCTTCAGCTTCTTGCCTGTCACGGATTTTAAGTGTGGGAATTTCATGAGAAGAAAGAGCTTTTCTACATTCTTTTGTTATGTCAGAAAGGACAGCAGAGGCAATAGGCTCTGTTGTAATATTCCGTCTACTCAGAACCTGAAATACAAATGAACCAAAGCAACAGTGAAGATGGTTTCATTTTTTTTTTTTATTTTTTTTTATTTTATCAAAAGATAAATGAAGATAGGATTTACACAAATGAATGCCACAATTAATTCATACTTACCTCATGCCATTTCCTTGTGTAACGTCTAGTGACATCGTATACTCCATCTTTTGCAATACCAATTATATAGGTGAGATTCTTTCCCCAGCTGCATGCATGATGTCATGTCAAAATCAAAAGAGATTTATCTGAACATAAAACCTGCCATTGCTATATTAGCATTCCCGATTAACAATATCAAGAGGCTTATTGACTGAAACACTTGCTTTTAGTTAGTTAATATTAGTTAAAATCTCACCAAGCATAAAAATTAGGTTGAAGGAAAATCTTATCTTTCAGCACAAACACAACTAAGAGATGGCAAGATTAAGTACCCCTTCTCATATAACAATGGATTGTCATAAACTCCATCACATGCATCAAGATGCATCCATCTATATTACATACATGTCAACCAACAAGAATTATAAAAGTTAGCACGATCATGGAGAACAATCAGTTCCACTCCATGAAAAAACAAAAATAATCAAAATTTAATAGATAAATCAAGCAGAGAATCAGTAAAAAAAAAAAAATACCTTCCTAGAACATGTGAAAAACACTCCGTCCAAACATGGTCAGTAAAATCCAATATCTGGAAATAAACAACTGTGAGTTCATAAAGACCTATTCATGAACATTGGAAATAGTTAAAAGTTTCTACCATAGCTTATTTATCATGTGCCATAATGTAAGCAATGAAAGACATTCGGAAAGAATTGTTATATAACTAAATAATCTAAGCTTCACTTTCGATAAGAGAGGTTATGTCTCAAATGACATGTACCTTCAAAGGTTATATGATGACTGCAAATTAATTATGAAAAAGTGTTACAAGATAGCAAAATAGCAGAAGACAATTTCCGAATCAAGTTCAGACAACTAGCACATCTACATGCATATTTTTAAGTAAAGATATATTCATTACACGTTCCAGAAAAAAAAAATGTGATCTATACAAGGTAAATGAGATTGCTGCTTCCATGAAAAATGGTTTTGAAGGCCATCATTGCATTTCCTACATCATTTGAAAGTTCTTCAAGCAAGCAGTGAGCTTCAAAACATTCAATTCAATTTTAAGTTTGACTAGCAGTGGCTTCTTCTAAGATTATAATGTGCAATCATCTTAGAAATCAAAAGGCATGGATGGTTGTTTTTGTTTTCTGTTGTAAGGAAAAAGAAAAGAGGAACCATCTTATTCCAATTCGGAAACAATTTAAGAACCTTCTTGGCATGATGTGGACCAGCAGCAGAGATTTATCTCCCAGCGGGACCATTTGTTCATAGAGGAAAGATATTATGAAACATTCCTTGATGACAATCTGTATGAAGATCATACAATTGCACTTACCGAAGATTTTATGGAGAAATTTTAACACACTGAACGGTTCAGATTGAAGAAGATGCCCAGAATTCCCATTGATTTCATAAGTATTGTGTTTAGGCAGCCGTTTAAAAATACTGAAACTGCAGGGGTATTTCAGCAATTTACAGAACTGTGTTTGCAGAATAAAAATAGCAAGCAGGCTATTTAATTTGGGCTTAATTACAAGGATTAAGTTGAGCCAAACCCATTGGATGCCTGTACCCCTTGGGTTGTCCAAAGGTGGGCTCCAACCTGGTAGGGTCCATTCAAGAAATAGGTGGACCATATGGGTCTCATAAGGCCAAACATCCAAGTATGTTTGTGAAGTCCAGCATTTTCTAAATTTGATTTGGTTTTGGGTTCTTTAAGAAGTCGAATACAGTTAAAAGTCTAAATGAGTTGGGAGTATTAGATTCAGAAAAGACGTCTAGGGGATGATGGGGACATCAACCCCAGTCCCTTCAAGATCCACCAGTGATGAGGCGTAGGATTGCAGATCAAGCAAATCTGCGGATGGATGAAGCACATCCAGACTTTGATCGCTGAGATATTGAAAATCCATTGTTGGATTACCATTTTGACAACATCCAACGGTTATATCTTTTCGGATTACGCAGATGATGGATGGAAGACCCCATGTAATCATATTGAAGGCCCCACATTGGGAAGTGCCACATCGGAAGATTTAAAAAAGAATTAAAGAAGATTTAAGAGGGGCCTAGGAAATAAAAGAAAAAAAAACTGAAGATTATGAAGAGGGCCCAAGAAGGGGCCCATCACTTAACCGAGAGCACCTCAGGAGTTGTGCCCACAACCTCCCATGCACAAGCCTCTCCTCTCTTTTGTCGACTTATTTAATTTCTTGGGCTAGGCTTGGGTGTAGCTAGTGTAGCAAACTGCGCCCACAAGTAGCAAATTGCCACATCACTTAATATGGAAATTTAGAGCAGGCCTTTTCAATCCATTCTTTTAAGCATCTCACTTAACGGCTCTCATTATCTCTTTAAATGCCCTTTATAATCTTTTCCTAAACTACCCTTGACAATTCTTTAACAAAGCTCTTTCCAAAAGTATCCTTCACATATTCCCCACACTAAGATCTAAACCACTCAAAATCACCTTTGCCAATTATCATTCCACTTAGACTTGGCCCCATTAAATTAATGTACTTACTTTTACTTTTATTTTTTTAACTGTTAATCTCACATTGCATCTAACTGTGAAAGTTCATAAAAATGAAAAGTGGTTTTACATATTAGTTTTTTTCAATCTATTTTCCAATATACAAATAATATATCTTTTAGTTTTTTATCAATTACTTTTAGTAAACGTTTTGTCAATCATTGCATCTAACTGTGAAAGTTAATAAAAATGAAAAGTAGTTTTACATATTAATTTTTTACAATCTATTTTCCAATATACAAATAATACATCTTTTAGACTTTTATGAATTACTTTTAGTAAACATAATAATAATTAGATAAAATATTTCTAATGAAGAAATATAGGTCAGCTCAGAATAAGGCATAAAATATAGGTTATCAAAAAAATAATAAAAATAAAATAAAATACCAAATGCTCATTTAAGACCAAGAGTATCACATTTCTACTTATTGGAATGTTCAGTTTGCTTAATTTTCTAAGATCATTAATTTAAATTAAACTTTAGGCTATATAATGCGTTGTACTAGATACAATCAAATAGCCGGGTTTCTGTTCTTTCAAAACCCAAAAAAATCAAAATTCAAAGCTATAAGGGACATAGGTTACATGCTACATCAAATAATTAAAATTACACAAAACATAGTTGAAATTTTCAATTAAACGCCATGTATGGAACCACATTATGAGGTCCGCTTTAGCTACCTTTATGCATGATAGATTGTTAGATGAGGTCTTTATATGATTTGCTTATGACTTAAAATATTCTTTGATGGTAGCAATCATGTCACTTGGGCCCCAAAATAATTGACTAGAAAACCATTGATGTTACACTCTTGATTCAATCACTATGGTTTCCAAATCAAAGTTTAATTTTGTTCATTCATAAAATATAAAAACTTAAACTTGGCCCACACATTTAATTTTTTTTTACTTAATGGCAGATGTATATTAAAAAAGGAAAATGACCACATAGGCGGCCCCACAATCATTTAGATGATAGAAAATATGTTAAGCATTTAAAAGAATATAACTAAGCAATTAAATAATTAATAAATACGTTGTGCATTTTATTTTTCTTATTTTAATCTTATTTTAAAAAAAAAATGATCAATCTCTCAGTTGGGTTAGTCTAGTAGGAGTTTTCATTGAGACAATTTATTTTGATCAACATACTATAATCTGCCCATTTTTTTTTATGGAGTTGCAAGAAATCATTTAACATTGTAATCACAAGTACAAAAATGAAAATTGACTCCAATCATCTTTTTTTCATTTTAATGTTTTGATAAAAACATATCCCCAGCCCTATGGGCCCAAGGCTGGGATACTCCAATTCAAGTTTTCATTTATAGAAATGAGTTTGATTCAATTCTAGATCCAGGTTTGACATGGACCCTACATCTCGAATTTTAACCCTTTTGAATGAAAAATATAGGAGTCCAAGGCCTGCTACTATTAAATACCTAACCTCGAATAAAGCATGAGCCCGTGTGATATTTTTTTATTATTTAATTACTTGATAAATCTTTCAAAATGTGCAGTTTTTATCATTAATCACTTAATATCCATTTAAATTGTGTAACATATTTTTTGTTATTTAATAGCTTAGTTATTTTTTTGTTTTTATCACCCACAATGGAATGATGATTTTGAGTGGTTTAGATGTTAAGATATGGGCCCATTGTTAATCTTTAAAAATTACATAGGACATTCATTCAAGAATTAGAACACATGAGGCCCACCTTTGGGAATTATATAATTGTGTTCATTATATTTTTAGCTTTGAATTTTGAATTTTCGGAATCTGTTAAAACATAAATCCTCATATTCATCTTCTTGCTGCAAGGACGTCTGCCTCTCGACTTCGTCTTCATCTTCTCGCTGGAACCATCAACTTCTTCATGGAGCTCTTCTTATGCTAATCTTTATAGTTGGATTGCAGTCCCACAGGCAGAGAGTAGATTTTTTTTTCCCGCTGGACTCAAGGCCTGGAAATGCCTTGTTTCTTTAAGCTTTAACAGAAATTTTCTTCCAATAATGGCAATTACTATGCATTTAATAAAAGCCCAAAAAAACCCCAAAAATAGGCATACGGTCCCTCATTTTACTGCCCAAGCCGAATCGACTGAACGAACCGATAATAAGCCAAATGCGATCCTACACCTCGATATGTATCGTTTTCCTGATGATACGACGTATGATCGTATTGTGAATCATGCGATTTTGACAACTATAAGTGCCTAAAAATTACGGACTTGATTAAATGGGATTTGCTATGTAGCTTCTGAGAAAGATAGTAGCTCCTATAGCCTGAAAAGGAGAGAGAGAAAGAAGGGTTAGAGGCCCTGGCTGTGGTCAGCCGAAGGCACTCCGATGCGTAAGTTAGTGCGATCACTGAACAAAGGGTAAGTGAGTGGGGGAGAAGAGAGAGCTAAGGATAAGTTATGCTTGCATACCTTTGCTTGTTGTACCTCATGCATATATATATAGGTGTTTGTCACCTCAGGCCCTTCCTTAGTGGGAGTTGGTGGAAGTACCGTCCCATCGGGCCATACCTTTTCTCCTCAGTGGAGGTAGGTGGAGGTACTGTCCCATCGGACCATACCTTGACCTTTTGCATGATTGCTGACGTGATGGTTGGATAAAATCTACGCCTCATCTATATCGGGCGCTCATCTTATTTGTCAGTGCGTAGCTGCAATTTCATTAATGTTGATTGACATAGTATCCACCTCGGTTGACTGAGCTGCTGGAGGTACCAAAATCAGGTGTGGCCTCACTGTGGGTTTACCTTGGCACTGTTGCCGAACTGCGAACGCTCGGTACACTTACCGAGCTGCATAGGAAGAGAGAAGGTTGGCTGGTACTTTTACCGAGGCTGACCGAGATCCATAAGTCAAGGTCAAGACAAGCCTAATTGGTACATTTTGCCGAAATCAGGGTTTATCTTAGCATTATGAAATGCCCCCACACAACAACTATGAGCCTAAGTTTCAATTTGAATGAATGATCTTAGAAGGTTAAGCAAACTAAACACTTTAATAAGTGAATATAAATGTGATACTCTCGGTCTCAAATAAACACTTAGTATTTTTCTCTTCTTTTTATTATTTCTATTACTTTCATTATAACCTATATTTTATGCCTAATTACGGGCTCAGCTTATATTTCTTCATTACTAATATTTTTCATTTAATTACTATTATGCTTATTAAAAGTAGTTTATTAAAAGTTAGAAAGATAATTTTTTTGGATATTAAAAAATAGATTATAAAAACATGCATGTGTAAAATCACTCTTCTTTTATTTTTATAACTAGCTTTTACAGTAAGGTGCATTGTTAGATCAATAATTAAAATACTTTAAAAAATAAAGTATGCAATTGGATGGGCCCAACTCGAAGTAGAGTGAAATTTGGCAAAAGGTCATTTTTAGCAGTTTAGATCTTAGACGTAGGATGATAAATGTAATAGGATTGGAGAAAATCAAAAGGTTACTTTTGGAAAGAGTTTTTTGTTAAGGAATTGTAATATCCTGAGTTACCTTGGGCTAGGATTAGTTTGGCCCAGGTAATACCCTTAGTTGTTTAATTTATTTTTGAATTGGAAGTGTATCACATGAATCGTTTTTGGAAAGTGAAGGAGTTGTATAACAACTCTAATTAGGAAGTATGAGAGAAGGACTAGGACTCTATCTTCTCTTTATATATATAGACAACCAACGACCTTTTCTGTAGTATATAGTTCTCCTTCTTTGTTTTGAGAGAAGTCTGAGAGAGAGTTGGTGACTAGGAATCTAGGGGAAGAAGAGGAAGAAGCCAATCGGTCCGAGGGCAATCACCGGATGTCCTTCTCGCGTCCGTACATCGCAAGAGCAACAATTGTGTATCAAAGGTGAGTGAATCTTCCTAGATGATCTCAAATTCATGTTTTAGTTGATAGGTAGATGTTTGAGGAACTCAGTTTTGATAGGAATGTTATCTGTGAAATTGTCTCAATGGCAATCGACATGCTCAGACTCTGGGCGTGGTGGATTTCATGGTGGAATAGGATGGTTTGGATTTCCAATAATGATCTGGCCTTTGATGATGATTCATGTGGAAAGGAGATCAAATATTGAATTTGTACAAATTATGCACTATATTATATCTTTGTACATGAACAGAATTACTCACGTTAGTGGTTGTGGGACCCCCTGGCCCACTGTAGGGTTGATCTGAACCAAGGAGCAGGGGGTACATACCTAGTCGACCAGTGAGGTCAAGGACCCATGGGAGGTGGGCCCTGTTTGGGCCACCATCTAATTGATTCTTGCAGCAGACACGTTAAATTGAGAAAAACAGGACAGAAGGTCGACAAGGGTTGTGAGACCACTGGGCCCACCTGATAATTGATCAGTGCCCCACATCTTGAAGTGGGCCCAGGGACGACCTGCTTGGTCATGGTCCCATGTGGAGTGGGCCCCATCTGCCCCACCATCCATCAGCCACAGAATCTCAAGAGTGAGACCCCTTACATGTGTCTGCTGAAGATGTTTTGATGCTGCGGACTCTAGAAAACCATCTGATGATGCATCAGATTCAGCAATATGACAGCCAGTATTTGGTCGACCAAGGATATCAACTCTGATCATGGATTAGATCCAGTGGGTCCCACTAGATTTTATGTTGGATTGTTTCAGGCATGCAGTGCCTTCTGTGTTAGTTTCTGTAGGTTTAGACAACCTGGATGGGATCTGTAGTTAAGGGGATAACCCTAGATTGAGTATGTAATTATCATAGGACCCTTTCATCCGATTTAATTAAGGGTTTTATGTATGTTATGATGGATTGAATGGACTGTTTGGCTATGTTTGGCATATTTCTGTTATTTGTGCATTATGCTATGAAGGTGGGGCATTCCTATATCATTCCTTAAACTATTATGATCGGGAGTGGGGCACTAATCTAATAAGGATTTGTATGGGACTGGTCCCACACTACTAAATGTTAATATTATGACATATATTTAATGTGGCATATATGGGATGATTACTGGTGTACTTGGAATTATTAGTACACGTGAAAAGACGATTTGTATGCAAATTCACTGTGTTAGGCATGGTGTTCAGACCATGTGGGCCATGGAGGCCGTTGTCCTTAGTGGACGTGAATAGCCATTATATTGGCTGGTCCTTGGTGGACGTCTGATGAGACAGGGTTATGGTGACCGGTATATATGTATACGAAAAGCCTTGGAGGCGATATGGATGTACTTTTAATGGCAATTGATCTATTGATCCAGATTAGTTGATTATGTGATATTATGTTGTATGCTATTTGTGTAATTAGGAAAATTCATTCACCGGTAAAATTGATGTTGTGTTGCCTCCTCCAGGTAATTTTATTGCGGGTAGGCCAGAGCAGAATGGCGTTCAGCACGTAGATTCCGATATGCGTGGCTGAAGGGAGAGAACAAGAAATATTCAAATGATTGTTAGAGACATTAGCTCTTGTTTTAGGAAATTTATTTAATGTCTTAAGCAAATTATTGAGTCAATCACGGCATAAGGATTTTTATTATGCATAGATTATTTGTGTTATTGACTTATTATAATCTAATTGGAATTATGGTTTGATTTAAATGCCTAACTTCTTGCTAAAACTATTTGATAAATGTATGGTTATTGTTGCCAAGTTATCACGATCCGGAAATCCGACAGGGCCGCGGAATTTGGGTCGTGACAAAGTTGGATCTTTTATTTTTATTACTAGCTTTTACAGTAAGGTGCATTGTTAGATCAATAATTAAAATACTTTAAAAAATAAAGTATGCAATTGGATGGGCCCAACTCGAAGTAGAGTGAAATTTGGCAAAAGGTCATTTTTAGCAGTTTAGATCTTAGACACAGGATGAGAAATGTAATAGGATTGGAGAAAATCAAAAGGTTACTTTTGGAAAGAGTTTTTTGTTAAGGAATTGGCAAGGATAATTTAGGAAAACAAGTAGATAGGGCATTGGAGAAAATATTGGAAGTTCTTAAACTAAATGCCCCGAAAGAAGGGAGTGATGAGTTGTTCCTAGATTTCCTCACCATGAAACGTGGGGGCTTCTTACTTATGGGAACAGGTCGCTGCACCCAAGCCTGCCCCTTATTTCTTTTATTTATTTACTCTTTGATTCGGCACCACTCAGCTTCAATCCTATCACAGTCAGACCCAGCTGAGTGTGGGTTTAGATTATCCATTTACACTAGCTGCAGTTTTAGTATGTGTTATAGGGGTGTATCTATGCTCCGGTACCATTTTGGAGATCTATTACGTGGCCAATTTGTACTCCTTGTGGTACCATCCAGATTCTCTATTATATTTCACACTCTCACCTTTGGTCACGCGGTATGCAACCAATTGTGAGAGAATATAGCATATGTGGAATGCCATCTTGCTAGGATATACTGTTAGACACTGTCACATATGATTAATTATGTCTCGTACTTATTCATGCACGACTATGCCTAGTTTATCTTACATTGACATTTTATGATCACTTGCCCTCATATTTATTTGATGCTACATGTATATGCTTATTATATTTGTTTTACTTGCTAGATTGTCCAATCTAATGATGCTACACTTAGTGTTATAGGTGATGACGCCGAGGCCCTTGAGCCGGAGACTGAGGAGGTTGAGGAGACACCTCGGGGTAGTTGAGTGGACCCCTGATGGTATCCTCTAGATATCATGCTATGAGGGAGCACTATGTCACATGGATTCCCATTTCTTGTGGTGATCTTTATGCTTGGCCTAGGTGGTCATTGGAATGTCGAAACTTGATTCTATGTTTTGTAAACCTTAACTTGATGCTTCCGCTGCTTACCTACTTGTTTACCTACATACTTGTTCTACTTTAAGACTTTCTTACTCTAACTGAACTTGAACTTCATGTTATCTATGGACATGTTTTATGCTCTATTAGCTCTTATTCAAATATGCTTTGTTGTGGATATCCTTATTCAATACTGTTATTGTGCAATGTATGAGTTACACAAGGCTTCCGTGAAAAGATATCTTAGTTGTGATGGTTATTTACAATGCCTCACATGTGAAATCCTATGGAAACTCACGCAGGGGGAATAAATGCACATTTGAGTCAGGTGATATTTGTTTCTTCTTTCAAGCTAGTTTGGTGGTGGAGAACAACTCTTCTGATGCTATCAATTGGGTTTCATCTTTGGCTTCATTTCTGTGGAGATTTCAGTTCCCTTTTAGTGAGATTAAGGTATTGTCCTCCTTGGTTAATGTGAAGTTCAAGGTTTTTGGGCAGATCGCCAATGGCTTTGTCGATTCCTTAGAAAAGCAACTGGTGGACAGGTCATTTCCTTTTGTCACCATGTTGTTGTAGCCTTGTTCTATTTCTCTGTTTTTTATTATTATTATTATTATTATTATTATTATTATTATTATTGTTTTGGAGTTTTCTTTGTTGGATAGTATAATGCTTTTATAACTCCTTCCCCTACTGGTATAGGGGTGAAGTTGGTTCGGGATGTTCTTCTTTCTTTTTACTATAACTTTCTGTTACAGATCAAAAAGGTGGAGAGAGAGAGAGAGAGGGCGCTGTTTAAAAATTCTGAAACTGCAAGGTTTTTTCTGCAAATTATAGAATTCTGTTTGCAGAATAAAACCAGAAAGCAGGCTGCTTTGTTTCGGACTAATTACATGGATCAAACTGGGCCAAACCCATCGGTACCATTACCACTTGGGTCATCCAAGGGTGGGCTCCGACCTAGTACGGTCCATTTCGATAAATAGGCGGGCCAGGTGGTGCTGACGAGGATAAATGCACAAGCATGTCTGAGACATCCAGCAGTTTCTATATTTGATTTAGTTTTGGTTTCTTGAAGTAGTCTAATGTAATAATAAGTCTAATATAAGTTAGGAAAGTAGCAGAGTCAGAATATAAGTCTAGGGAAAGTTGTGGTTTTCTACAGCTATATATGGGTTGTCAACTGGGTGTTCAATTTTCAGTTTTGCTCATTTCATTAAAATATTAACAGAGTACTATTTTGTATCTCTCCTTTTGGTCAAGTGAGGCTCCCATTGGATTGAGCTATCTTTGCATCTAGTTTGTTGGATGATATGGTTTCCTTGTTGATATTTACAATTTCTTAATTTCAGCAAATTTTCTGGATTTTCTGGTTTGTAAGTCTTGGGCCCTCCACAGTCCGATTGCATTAATTGGGATGCAAACTGCATCACAAGTTCCATATAACAGAAATAAAATGGGCCTTTTTGCAGACACCAGCACTAGGCAATAGTTCTACCTCTGCAAAATATCACAAGAGTTTTCCAGTAAACAAGAAGCGGGTCTCCAGTAATATTTTCAGGTTTGATAGGATCTGTGTTTTCAATCTAGCCATTAAACATCACTGTGTAGGGCAAACTCTTCCAGATTTCTAGGAAAAATGTTCCTAACACAACGAAAATCATTCGAAATGAAATAGGCATTTGGCTCCAAACAAGTTTTCAGATGACTATAAGTTGAATAGGGCATAAAATCTCAAGATATTGTGAAGGAGCAGTAATTTATTTATTTAAGAACATTAATAATTTATAATTCAATTTTGGGTGTTCTCCAAAGAGACTTCAGTGAAGGATTCTTGATTAATTCAAAGAACATTTTGGTTAACATTTCAATTATAGTAATTTGTTCAAAAAATTATAAAATCCATATGAAGTACTTTTAAGAGTCTGAGGTTATGTGGGAATTAGACTGCATAGAGGTATGGTAAAAGTGTTCCCATCTTGAAATCCAAGTACCTCCACACTAATCGCTGTGATCCTAAATCAAAGTTTGAAGAAGTTGCATTCTTACTGTTTATTCATACTTTATTATTTGTTGAAATCTATTGAATCTCTTTTTAATCAATCAAGTTTTATTTGCTTACATTCCTTGCCATCAGAATCTGAACACAGAAGGCAAAAAAGGCAAGTGTGCATCTTCTGCTTTGCAATAAGACTAACTAATCGAAGATTTAGATGTTAAAGTACTTTATTGAGGACATAGCTTGTTCATTGACATGTCAGATTGTGAGGTGAGTCGGTGACGCAACATACAAGGGATTAGAGAAGTAGCAGAACTCACAAAACAGACCACAGAAGGATGTTTAAGGCTTCAGTTGTGATAATGATGCAGCAATCAAAAAAATTCAGTTAATCAAAATTCCAAAAGGTTCAGCAGCAGCAGTAATAGCAGCATCTCTTATAAAAGTGGACAATAGGAATGCCCAAGTAACAACTAACCAAACGAGATTCATATCCAAATGCTCTGCAATAGAGTGTAAAGCAATTAGCCCACTCTCCACAACGTCCTCTCCTTGTTTCCAAAAGCTGAAACAGAGATAACAATCAAGTTTATAAAATATATAGCTGAATATTGGAATCATTTCTAAGGAGCGCAGCATATTTAAGATTTAAGTCTCAAGTACTAAATACCTTTAGCGGATCATTATATCGTGGAAAGCGTGTAATCACTGAACAGCTACTGCACCTGAACTTGAAGAGGACAATTGCTAGTGAAAGTAAGGAAAAGAGAAATGAAGGCAAAGGATAAAAAAAATTGTAAATAGAAAAACATGCAAGAAAGATATAGCCAACCCAATTGGGGGTCAACTGGGATGTGTAGGGGAATCGGATCAAGTGGATATGGGCCCTTATCCAAACAGCCCCCTGCACAGCTACAATCCCACCACTTTGAAAATCAAGCAAACTATAATGGAGAGATTGAGACTGAAAATGCAATGATATTTTTCTTCTCGTCATAAAAGATTTGGCCATTACAGAGCTTTAGAAGTTACCTAAATACGCTGTAACATTCCCCTATGATATATCTGTAGAAGATAAAGTGGCTGTAGAAGATAAGGTGGCCTAGGTCCACTAGGCCCAGCCCAGCCCTAATAGGTCGAGCCCATCAAGTGTATATATAAAATCCCACGTGTGGGATCTTTCTTAGATTGTGTAGATTGTATCGCTGATTTATCTCTTATTTATTTCCTTGTATAGATTAGGAGATTGATTCTGATTGTACTGACTATGATAATTAGAGCCCTTGATTAGGGTATAATGTGATTATAAATATACTGACGATCCTCCTATTGAGGAATCAAGTTTTCTCCAAGCTCTTATCTTTCTCTTCATTCTATTTCACATTATTACATGGTATCAGAGCTCTGTGGGATCTTCTCATCTCAACTGTCTCTCAGTTGCAATCCCATCTCAAGGTTCTAGAAAGAGAACTCTTTCTCACGACAGTTTCATCATGTCGACAGTCTGCATAGTGGAAATCAAGGTGGGCCATCATCCGATCATCCATATATCACAAACGATCACCTCCACAAGGGTCGCCCATATTACATAGGAATTCTGGTTATTTTTTCAGAATTTTTGGCACATCTGAGGTAGGCCATCTACTACTTGTGATTTTTTAGTTTTTCAAGATACTTTTCATCAAATCCGTCCCATCTTGCGGATTTTCATCAGATTGGTATGCAACCTGATCTGAAAGATAGTAAGAAGTATCACACAGAGGACTGTGTTCACTGATCACAGTTTGATCTCATTGTGGGCCCCACGTGTCCACTCCAGCAGCCAAAAGGGGGTCGTCAGCCTGTTTTGAACCCTTTTTTTGGGTCTGTTTTGGGTTCTTCTGCTCCAGCAACAGATCTGAACCATATTTCAGACTTCTTTGGCCATTTATCTGCTGTCTTCTTCTTCTATTTATAAAACTCATTGCTGTTGTATGCTGAGGAAGCTTCTTGTTACGAATTAAGGCTGATTAATGGCTGATCAGTGCTGATTACTGCACTGTTAGTACACTGTTAGTGCTGTTTTGTTGACAGTTCTGTTGCTGTCTTTGCACTGTTAGTACACTGTTGCTGCTGTTCCTGTTTACTATCCTTGGTTGATATTTTCTGCTGTTAGTACTGTTGCTACCTCTTTTCTACTATGGACAAGTATGATGTTATTCCAGTTAAATTTAATGGGAATAATTATGTGGCTTGGTCTTTTCATCTGAAGAATTTTGTAGAAGGCCAAGGACTGTTTGGTTATCTGGATGGATCAATAACTAAACCTACTGCTAGCACTACTGACACAAAAGCATTACCCAACTGGTCTAAAGAAAATGCTAAGGTCATCACTTGGATTCTTAACTCCATTGACCCTTCTCTTGCCATTGCTCTTCAAGCATATACTACCGCATCTGATATGTGGGGTCATCTTAAGAATGTTTATCATCAAACAAATAAAGCTCGCAACTTTCAATTAGATAGTGAAATTGCAAAATTCAGTCAAGGTGATAAATCTGTACAGGCGTACTTCAATGGATTTCTCACCTTATGGACTGAGAGGGATGCTATGATTATTCAAACTGTTTCTGCTGGGTTTCTTCCTGAGGCTCTTAAATTACAAGAGGAAACCCACATCAACCAATTCCTGATGAATCTCAGACCCGAATTCGAATTTGTTCGGTCTGCTCTCATGAATAGAGAAGTTTCTGCAAACCTGGATACATGCTTCCAAGAAGTTCTTCGCGAAGAACTTCGCCTCAACTCTCAGCGTGGCATTTTTGAAGAACCAAAGGCCTTCCTAGCCCCTCTCCCGGCTGATTCTACTCTCTTGGCAGCCCCCAATCAGAAGCCTACTCAATGCTATGAGTGTAAAGGATTCGGTCACCTGGCCAAGAGTTGTCGAAAGAAATTGGTTTGCAGATATTGCAAACGCTCTGGTTATCTTATTGATGACTGTCGCAGCTTACAGCGAAAGAATGGGTCCCAGCAAAAGCAAAATCCTTCCACCATGCCCAGACAAAATGGTACAGCTGCGTTCCAAGTTCAAGCACCTCTCCTTGATACGGAAAGCACTTCTTCCGGGGCTGTATCTCTTACTCCAGCCCAAATTCAAGAACTTATTCAGAACACGGTGACCTCTGCATATGCATCTATGGGTTTTAACAGTGGTCAGTATCAAACTCATCCTCTTCTAGCATTTCCTGCTTTTCATTCTTCAATCTCTCTGTCTTCCTCCATCACTCCATCTACCTGGTTTCTAGATTTAGGAGCATCAAACCACATGACTTCTGTGGAAAGTAGCTTTACAGCCTCTCACCCTTACCTTGGCAAAGACAAAATCACCACTGCTAATGGAGACCAATTACTTATTTCTAGAATTGGTACCGTTACTTTATCTAGTGTCTCTGGCCAGTCCCTCCACCTTTCCAATGTCTACTTTGTTCCCAAATTATCAACCAATTTACTTTCTGTCGGGCAACTTATTGATGATGGATACCATATTAACTTTTCTTCCACTGGTTGTGTCATACAGGGGCGGCAAACTGGGAAGGTGATCGCAACGGGGAGTAAACATGGTCGACTGTTTCTGCTTGACATTGGACATCGTTCCCTATTTTCTTCTTCTTCTCCTAATTTCAATAAAATGTGGACTATGTGGCTTAGTCGTCTTGGTCATGTGAACAATGCTTATTTACTTTCTTTGTTTAAACTTGGATGTTTAGAATCCACTATTGATAATAAAATGATGTCCTCTTTACTTCAATCAAAATGTGAAACGTGTTGTTTGAGTAAGAGCCATATTTTGCCGTCCCTATTCATCGTTCTCGTGCATTATCATCTTTTGATATTATTCACACTGATGTTTGGGGAATTGCACCCACATTGAGTAGGACAAGGTTTAAGTATTATGTGACCTTTATTGACGACCATTCTCGATTCACTTGGATTTATTTCATGCGTTTCAAATCTGAAGTATTTTCTCTTTTCCAAAAATTTTATAATATGGTTCAAACCAAATTTCAGAAAAATATAAAAATTCTTCGGTCTGACTCCGGTGGAGAATACATGTCCCCTGATTTTTGTGCCTTCCTTTCTGATAAAGGCATTCTTCACCAAAAATCCTGCCCACATACTCCACAACAGAATGGTGTTGCAGAGAGGAAGAACAAGCATATTCTTGAAATTGTTCGTACTC
This sequence comes from Camphora micrantha, assembly GCA_003546025.1. Classification (NCBI taxonomy): domain Eukaryota; kingdom Viridiplantae; phylum Streptophyta; class Magnoliopsida; order Laurales; family Lauraceae; genus Camphora; species Camphora micrantha. The sequence continues at coordinate 10,422,296 of QPKB01000010.1, forward strand.
TCCTACTTGCATCGTTAGTTCCTCCAAATTTTTGGTGTTATGCTGCACAGACTGCTGTGTATCTCCTCAATCGTCATCCTAGCTCCGTTCTAGGAAAGACTACTCCATATGAAGCTCTCTTTGGTCATATCCCTTCATATTCTCACTTACGTGTTTTTGGTTGCTTGTGCTTTGTCCATCTTCCCCCTACAGAGCGTACTAAGTTGTCACCACAAGCTGCCAAAAGTATCTTCCTAGGATACAATATTGAACATAAGGGATTTCTGTGTTATGAACACTCCGAGAAACGCATGCGAATATCTCGTAATGTGATTTTCTTGGAACACATTCCTTTCTTTTCTTTGCGTTTAGATACTCATCCTATTGCTGTGTCTTATCTGCCACAATTCCTTATAGCTACTTCTCCACCACCTATTACCAATGTATATGTTCGGCGTAACACAGTTCCTCCTGTGGGGCCTCCTCCTCCCGATCCTATCCCAATGTTGCCTCTTGCACCCTCAGGTATTAATACTTCCTCTACTGATACTGTCATACCCTTGCGACGCTCTAGTCGCCCTTCTGTTGCTCCTGACAGATATGGCTTTCCTGCTCTTTTCACTTCTTTGGATAGTGCTCCTATACCCACCTCTTATTCACAGGCTTCAAAGATTGCATACTGGCAAGATGTTATGACTGAGGAGTTGCTTGCTCTTGAAGCGAACAACACATGGGACTTGGTACCGACTCCTGAAGGAGCCTCTGTGATTGGCAGCAAATGGATCTATTCTGTTAAAGTTCACTCTGATGGGAGTCTTGATCGCTACAAAGCCAGATTGGTTGCTCAAGGTTACAAGCAGAAGTATGGTATTGACTATGAGGAGATATTTGCACCAGTGGCTAAAATGACCACCATTCGAACTCTTCTATGTGTCGCTACAGCCCGCAAGTGGCCTCTATGGCAAATGGATGTCAAAAATGCCTTTCTTCATGGCGATTTGAAAGAGACTGTCTACTTGAAGCCTCCTCCGGGATATGCTTGTCCTCCTCAGCATGTTTGCAAGTTGCGTAAATCTCTTTATGGACTTAAGCAGGCTCCCAGGGCTTGGTTTGATAAATTCCGGGCAGCAATTCTTCAAGTTGGGTTTAATCAGAGTCATTCTGACAGTTCACTATTTCTTCGCTGGACATCGAAGGGTTACACATTCCTTTTAGTCTATGTTGATGATATGATCATCAGTGGCAATGATATTTCCGGCATTACGGCTCTCAAGGACCATCTCACTCACCACTTCAAAATGAAGGATCTTGGTCCTCTCACCTACTTTCTGGGCCTTGAGTTTTCGCGTACCAAATTAGGCATTCGGGTCCATCAGCGTAAATATGCTACCGATTTACTCACCTCAGCGAGACTTGATGATGGTCACACTTTTGATACGCCGATGGAATTAAAAGTCCAAACTCAGTACGAAGGATGGCCCTCCCTTGGATGATCCCTCTATTTTTCGGCGGATAGTTGGTAGTTTGCTCTACTTAACTATGACTCGACCTGATATTTCTCATGCAGTTCATACAGTTAGCCAATTTGTGAGCAAACCTCACAAACCCCACCTTGCTACTGCTTTGCGCATTCTCCGTTATGTTAAAGGCACTCTTTCTCCTGGTCTATTCTACCCTTCTAATACTTCTCTGCGATTATCAGCATATGCCGATGCCGACTGGGCTGGTTGCCCTGATTCTCGGCGATCTACTACTGGCTGGTGTATGTTTCTTGGCGACTCTCTGATTTCGTGGAAATGCAAGCAAACCACTGTGTCAAAATCTTCTGCTGAGGCCAAATATCGGGCAATGTCCTCCGCAAGTGCCAAAATCATCTGGCTCCACCGTCTTCTCTATGAATTAGGTGTCATTGTGGGTGGTTCTACACCTCTTCATGGGGACAATACCAGTGCTACTAGAATTGCTAATAATCCAGTTTTTCATGAACGGACGAAGCACATTGAGATTGATTGTCATTTCATTCGTCAGCATGTTGTCACTGAGAAGATAACCTTGCCTCATGTCTCTACTCACGACCAGTTGGCAGATATCTTCACCAAAGCCCTTCCCAAACCGCGCCATCATGATCTTACTAGCAAATTGCTGTTTTCTGCATTACCACATCAATTTGAGGGGGAGTGTAGAAGATAAGGTGGCTGTAGAAGATAAGGTGGCCTAGGCCCACTAGGCCCAGCCCAACCCTAATAGGTCCAGCCCATCAAGTGTATATATAAAATCCCACGTGTGGGATCTTTCTTAGATTGTGTCGATTGTATCACTGATTTATCTCTTATTTATTTCCTTGTATAGATTAGGAGATTGATTCTGATTGTACTGATTATGATAATTAGAGCCCTTGATTAGGGTATAATGTGATTATAAATATACTGACGATCCTCCTATTGAGGAATCAAGTTTTCTCCAAGCTCTTATCTTTCTCTTCATTCTATTTCACATTATTACAATATCTTGTGATAATTATGGTGTAAACAGATTATTAACATGAGATAACAGACTCTAATTTGAGGATGGGCTGGACCCAAGGTTTTAAACTCGAGGATTGAGTTATTCAGGATTAATCCAGCAAGTAGAGATTAGTGTTGGAATTTATTTGAACATGGTTTCTTCTAAATTTTATGGAATTTTCGTACTTCGGGTCTCAGCATCGCACCAGAGTCCAATTATGAATCAGGACTGCTTCACATGTCAATCAATTTCCATCCACCACCATTATGTCGAATGTTGAAGTGATGCAGGCCCAAAACCCCACTCGGGCTGCAGTCTGGTGATTTATGAAATTATGGGTGCTATGATTATCGAACAAGATTGATAACTCTTGGCATTTAATCAGACCTTAGAGATGCATGGTTAGAGGCAAACTCGGGACAGATAATGCATTTATAGAGATCTCTAAAGAATCTAACTCATTCGTGTGATGTGATATCCTCTTTCGCGTCCTCTATTTTCTCCACTTCTAGTAAGTTTAGGTCCCATTTGGCATCGTTTCATGGGAGCATTTAAAAAATGAGAAATAGTGTTTGGCCAACCCATAAGGCCTCTTCCCCCAAAATTCTCACGGAAATCTGCTCCTTTAGCACAAGAAAATCGGAACGATTGATATTCGTATTTTCATCTGGAATGACGATTGTCTAACGTCTCAGCGAGAAGAAACCGAATATATGTAATAAACCCCTCTTTCTCTCTTGGCATTGTACCCCAACTTGCTCAAGGATCTCGCGGTCGCTTCCCCTGCTCTTGTCTTCCCCAACCAGCCATATACAATTCTCCCCTTTTTCTCTTCCCATCTTTCTTTGCATTTTCTTCTCCCCACCTCAAGCAAACCTAGCAGTTGTGTGCACACCCCCCACCCCTTCCCTTGTAACTGGACAATCAACTCGACCGAAAAGGGGACATCAAAATGCAACCTAATCGCATCTAGTATCTGAAGCCCTAAATGCAACAAAAAAAAAATTTTTTAAAAAATCAAGCAGGAAGGAGGATAAAGAGCTCGGCAGAATTTCCACAAATAGCTAGTGGGTAGAGAGAGAGCTTTTGTCTGAGCTGGATGAAGAGACGTATCCCTGTGTGCAACCCTTTGAGTTTGTATCTATTAAATGGATGTATTGATATTGAGTAGAATATGGTTCAAAAACATGCCAAACATGTTCCGCTATCCGGTTTCTTTAGAAGTACTAAAACAACATTGCCAAACAAAATTCAACTCAGTTCATTATCATAATTGGAACATTCTCAGCATAACTTATTCTCAGTATAGGCACATCCTCAGCAAAGAATTGATGCCAAATGGGCCCTTAGCTGCTGGGTTTTGCATTTATGATTAATCACAATTGTAGCATAATCCCTTGCCATGCCTGGACTGCATCTAGGCCACATTAAGGTGTTTCAGAGGAATAAGCCCGCTTGGTATTGTTAGGGTCACTGCTGAATTGGTCAGAGGCATCAGCTGATCAAGCCACCTTTTCCACCTATATCCCTGCAAGTCTCACCGTGAGCACATTATTTGAGGTCGAAAATATCAATAGCTATTTCTTCCTTCCATCCTTTAATAAATCAGCCAACCAAATTGGGCCCAACCTTTCAAATTGAGTTTGGTGCTCGGTGCTTACTCACTGATCCATTTTGACAAACCTGAGAACAGGCCTCATCAAAATCTTCATAGTTAGTGGGTTCGAATCCTATGAAGATGGCTTTAACCAGCAAGACCCACATCAGATTGTGCTGTGTCCTTTCGTATCATTGAAACAACTAGACCACATCTCTTCAAGGTGGAAGGATGCAAGCAATACATTTTTGATCTTTCAGCATGTTTTGTTAAGTGAAGAAATAATTGTCTAGGTAGTGTCTACTTTACAGACTTGTCACTTCCCTGAAATCTATTTGTTTTTACTTCTTCGGAGTGATCTTGCAATGTGTTCATCACGGTATTATTCTCCTTAATTTTGCGCAAGGCCGCATTCATTTTTCCTAATTTCATGCAAGGTCTCATTCAATGTTGCACATTGATCTCTTTTCTCTAATGTATCTCCCTTCATATCCATCGTTTCTTATTGAGAGTAATGTCCTCAACTCCTCTTAGAGAAGAGAATAGTGTTGTGAGTCTCAGAGTACGATTGTGAGTCAGAGTAGCACTTATTTATAATTTGTAGTGAGCCATGGGCTCTTATGTACATACTAGAAACTTGAGGAGCGTTTTTGTAATTTCTAGATATACTGAAATAACATCATAACAAGGGTTGTCTAACCTAGTAGGTCATTTGATCCTTATATGGCTTCCTCAATCTCTCTCTTTCTCTTCCTTTCCTACTTTCTTTCTCTTTTATATTTATTTGACACTAGCAAAAAACCCTAGATCTAAGAAGATTTAAGTTTTGTAACTTGGTATCAGAACCTACCTGACTTTAGAAGACTCCTGTACAAAGGATTCTAAAAGGCACTGATTTTGGGAAAGAACTTTTGGAGGAAAATAGCCCTAGCCAAATCTGTATGTAGGTTCGGCTGGGAGCATATTCATAAGAATGCCGAAGTGAGTCGACAGCCCTCTGTGATGTTATTTACTCCCCTGGCATGGTCTGCTGTGTGTCGACGTGTGTCGACAGCACTCTGTGATGCATCAACAGACATGTGTGAAGCCTTGTTGATGAAATAGAATCCATTGGTTCAGTATAGGTGTCGACAGGCCTATATGAGGCTCTGGTGATGAAATACAAGTTCTTTGTGAAGGTTTTGGTGATCGTTGTAAGGTATTGGTGCCGTATAGGCATCAATGGGCCTGTGTGAGGCTCTGGTGATGAAATACAAGTGCTTTGTGGAGCTATTGGTGAAGTTTAGTTTCTTCTACAGCCCTGTGTAGGGTTAGTAGTATCAGTTTGTGATATTGGTGAAGTTTGTGAAGCCAAACGGTCAACAGTGAGTTGGTGAGCAACATTTGGGATTTATTTTTCCCACAGTTGGTCTTTTGTATTCATTATGTGCCTGAGTTCTTCAATCTTTCAATGGAGTCTAAAAGTGATAGTGCTACTGTTCCTACTCCACAATTTCCTAACATTACAAATCTGAATGTTAAGATAACACTAGATCTCTTAAATGGAACCAACTATAAAGATTGGGCCTACACAGGCAGAATTAGAAGATCAAGGAGACTTGGTTATATTGATGGGAGCATCAACGAACCAAAGAAGGATGATCCGAAATATTCAGAGTGGGTATTAGAAAATATGTTGGTTATGAATTGGGTCCAGAATTCAATGAAAGGAGGAATTGCGAAAAGCTTTAAATATTTGGAAATGCAAAGGAGCTTTGGGATTCCATCCAAGCTGCTTATGCTCAAAAAGGGAATAATGCCAGGGTTCTAGAGTTGAAAAGGGAAATTGTTGAATTCAAACGAGGTAGTCTATCAGTTGATGACTATTATTATAAGTTGGGGGCTTTATGGAAAAAATTGGAGTTGTATATGAGTCCTGAACTCTGTTGTGCTAAGAAGCAATGTTGTGCCAAGAAGGAAAATTGTTGGAAGATCAACACATATTTGAACTACCCGGGGGTGTTAACCAAGAATTTCAGCCTATTTGTGCACAGGTAACAAGCCAGGATCCTAATTTCAGCGTACTGGGGATTTATTATACATGTGCTATGTTATGAATGTCTGGTATTTGATGCTTGAACAAACTTCAATTTGACCTAATCTCATAAATGCAGAAAAATTACATTCACAGCAAGAAAGACGAATTTCTATTGAAATCCAAGTTTTGGGTCGTGACAAATATGCCCATGGACCTGCATATGAATTTAGTAAAGATTATAGTGATTTTAGTTCAAAAACTGATCATCAAAGTACAAAACAATAATGACTGATGGGCACTGCGAAGAAAAATTGCAAATGTAAAGTGGGAAGAACATTATCATCATATTAACAATCTTTAGAAAATACAAATAACTTGACATGGTGGTGCTTTATATTCAAAAGTAAAAATACTTTATACCATTCTTAAAATATTGCTTCATTATATTTTAATTTAGCACCTTTTGGAAAATTTATGAATAGCCAAACATAAAGTTTTTTAATATGTTGAAATATTCTGCAATTCCAAAACATTAAAAGTATTGATCTGTTAAAATATGCAAAAACTACTAATTTCAGAACACTACAGGTATTGATCTATTACAATATGAAAACACTAACAAACCATAAAAGTAGCATGGTATTATAAATATATCAATATTCTATTATGTACATATGAAATTCGTCATTATTCAAATATGTATATATTTTACTCTGTATGTATCAAAACACCCCATAGAGGAAGAATCATTCTATCTTTTGTTTTATTAATGAAGAATCATCCTATCACCTCATACAAATGGGGAGGTTTTCATCTTCCTTTTTATTTTTATTTTTTTGAATGGTTACTTTCATTAAAGCAAGCATTACAAGAGGTTTTCATCTTATTGCTAATATGTTAGTAGTAGCAACAAGAAAATCCTAAGACACATTAGTTGTTCATGCAAGCTAATATAGCCTGCTAATGACTGAGACCCCAGTGTTGTGCAGTTCATATATTTGATGGATGAGAATGAGAAAATTTACTATCAACACAGGAGACTTGCAGAACATGCTTATAGTTGAAATGTCTGAAAGGGAACCAGACATCAGTGAAATATAAATGGAAATGCTAAAATGGGCATCTTTTAGTTTTACCTATACAGTTCAACTCTGGAGCCCCCAAATTGAGTCTCAGCAGGAAGTGCCTTACCCGCGCCAATAATGTTTGTTGAACTACCGCAATTGTCGCAAGGGGGTGAATCAACCCACCTACAATGTCAAGATAAATAGGCAAAGAAACACCACAGTTGTTTTTTCATCAAGGTAGTAAAAGGAAAATGCAATCATAAAACATGACACTAAAATAATATCAACAAGAAGAGTAAGTGCAAAAACCATGACATTTGAAATAGTCCATTGAAAAGCAATGTGAAAATTGATTTCAGATTGCAGAAGGTGATCTGACAAATTAGTGAATACAAAGTTGGAAGTATAGATAATGCATATGGACACATACTCACATTTGCAATATCAGCCTTTTGAATACAATAAAGGATTCCATGAGAGATTTAACCATTAGAGACTAAATGAGCTACTCTCTTATGGAGACCCGCAGCCTCCTTACAATCAAGAAAACTCACTGATGTTTGCTGCCTTCCCATGAATTAGCAGTCGCCCCAGTTCACAATCATCCAGCTATATAAGCTAATAGATTGAGACACCCTCCCTTTAACACTACTTAAAATATAACCCAAACAAAATATGATCAAGCTGATTGTTAATGCGCATCCCTTACCAAAGCATATAAACCTTACCATCAACCCCCAACCCCAGATGAAAATCCAAAATGTCAATGCCTTTGAAACCATTGGACATTGAGTTCCACATTTCCTTTCATATTTTTCCTGAATAATGTGACTGAAGCTTTTAGGGTCAAAGTCAAAGGGTTAAAATGATGTGATGGGGTTGGTTTTTGGCCCAAGCAGAAGGGTCAGTTTGATCTTTCTATACACACGTTTCCCCCTTCACCCCCTATGATTTCCACTGCTCCGCATCCAAGTGGGTCCCACAACACCTAAGGTCTGACCATTGCACAGTACATCATCATCATCATCTTTCTCTCTCACGTGTATATATATATAGAATTGGTTGGATCTTTGTATTGATGAGAATTAGAAAAAAGAACAAAACAAGAGGACAAAAGGAGAAAAAGGGATTACTATGGAAATGATCAGGGTTAATTAGAATCACTAATTAGCCCCCTTAATTAGTAATGAGAATAATATGTTGTTGAGTAGTATTAACATGATGTTTGTTGGGAAGTCCCACATCCCACATCGCCCAAGTCTTGAGTTGGACAAAGCTTAATATACCTGTTTGGGCATTCCACCTATCAGCTTAAGCTCTTGAGTTGGTACATGGTTTCTTACATGGTATCAGAGTGGGTTCCAATCCCGTTGTTCTTGTGTTGCCCACGTGACAGGCTCGTTCATGAAATATGATGGGCCTGCACATAAGGGGGAGTGTTAGGAAGTCCCACATCCCACATCGCCCAAGTCCTAAGTTGGACAAGGCTTAATATACCTATTTGGGCCTTCCACCTATCAGCTCAAGTTTTTGGGTTGGTACATGGTTTCTTACAGTGTTGCGGACCACCTTATAATGTAAGATATGTGCAATAATCTTTAGAGATTAGGGAGGCCCCAATTAGGGGAAATCTCCCCAAGGGGAGGCTGCTGATGTATATTTACTGTAAATAGGATAGACGAATAATATAAGAATGGAGGACTGATCAAATTGATTGACTCTCAAAATCATTCATGTTCTTGTCTTTCTTTTCATTAGTTTGATATGGTATCAAATCCCCTCTGCTTCATCGCATATATCATGAGTTCTCTTCATTGATCATGTGTTCTCGTCATATCTATAGATAGAGATTTCCTTGGGTTCTCAAGAAGATCTATCTTATTCGATAGTGGTTGGAGATTTTTTTCTTGCAACACCACCTGTTTGTCCATCTCAGGGTGAAAGAGGACATCATTCCTAAAGTAATTCAGCATTTTCTCATCTTATGGCATCTTTTTTATTTATTTATTTTTAAATGCTCATCATATAGCATCTTCGGCAACAGCAATATGTGTTTGTCAAGGACATAGTTTGTCATGATCTGATGCGGATGGAAGATCCATGTAGGGTGGGCAGGGAAAGAAGATGGATGATGGGGGATAGTTTCAGACCTCATGCCTGAATTGAATAGGCCTCACGCCAAATCACTCAAAATTTTCTTTCAATCATCAAAGTCTAAGGATGCCAAAAAGGCTTTACAATGCTTTAAATAGAGAAATAAAATCCCTAGAGCTAATCTCAACCGTCTAAACATCTCTACGGTTAAGATTAAAACATCCACACTTAAAACATAAGTCATTAAATAACAACTCTAAATAAAATAAAATAAAATTTCATATGGATTGGGCCCACTAAACTGGTACCCATTGCGTCATGCGTCCGTCTGGCATCAACTGTTCTTGTCTTGGAGAGAACTGGACCTAGAGTTCAGCAGATCTCCTCTAGGATTGAAAAGCAACCATACAGACCTTTGATTGTCATTTGGATTTTCAACCACTTTGTATGGTATGGAAGCTAGACTCAATCCTTTTCACCACTTCAAAGCAGGCTTTAGGCAATCCTTCTTTTGATGGCCTAACTTGGATCTTATGTGCGTTCGAATGAATGGAAGCTTCAAGTTTTGGATATTTGTCACATGCTCACAATCTGCAAATATTAATGGTCTATCCCCAAAGATGAAATCAATGTGGGAAACCTCGATGATGTGATCTTTTGTAATCTCCTGATTAATAGCCTTTTCATTTGATGGTCTAATTGGATTTGCTAGAGGTGGACTTGCGATGAGATCCATCAGATAATTAGACTCCTTGCTGATTTCTTCGCCATTTGTTTCTTCGTGTTCCACCTGCACTAGCTGATCAACAGTGTCAATTCCTTTGTGTTCTGGTTCTTGTTCTTGCATTTCTATGTCAACTTTGATGTCTTCTACAATAGGTTCTATAACATGTGCTTTCGTTGGCTACAAAGACTTTCTTTCTTGAGATTTAGACTTCCGCGTGCAAGACCGCTTAAGCATGTATTCAACACGAATTACTTCCCTATATCCTTCAAAGAAGTCATAGCAGTTAACACCAGCTGGGCCACAAAGCCCACTAAGCCCATCCTTGTACAAACTAACCCATCACGTGGGATAATTTAAGTTGACTGTAACATATCCTCTTTCCATGATCATAGGCTTGTAATATATTCATTTTCCATATACATAGATTGTATTAGGTTGTAATTGCCTTGATTAAGGCTGCAAGAGATTATATAATGGAGGAAGGATCAACCAAGGGATCCATCCAAGTTTTCCAAGTTCATGTTCTCTTTTCATGATCGTGTCATGGTATCAAAGCTCTCTGTCTTCTAGCTATCAATCTTCGATTTCTTTTCGAATTTTGGTGATAACAGTCATTGCTTGTGGCTGTTCGTGCATGTTTAGCATAGATCTTCATCAACATCTTGAAGTCTGATTACTGTGGCCCACCTGCGATCAGCACTGCTGCTCTTGGGAAACACAATCTTGTGTCTCAGAAGTAAATAGATCAAAGATCTGTAACCTTGGCAACAACCAGATCAGGGATCTGTGTTCATTGAAAGAAGAACAATCTTCTGTAGTGACATGATCAACAATGGCCCACCTGCAATCATCATGGCATCTTCAGCAATCTCTACAGCAGTGGTCGACCACCTCTACTGGTAGTTTTGGAGATTTTTTCAGCATTTTTCCAAGATCAGAGGTAGGCCATTTGAACCGACTTGTGATTTTCCAGTTTTCTAAGATAATTTTGATCTCAGCCGTACAAAATATTGGATTATGGATGGATTTCAATAAATCTTGTACCACTGGAAAGATAAATTGATCCTACTTGCACCTTGTGGATCTGATTCTCACTCAGATCAAGCAGTGGGCCCCACGCAAGGAACCAGCAGTCCAAATCAAGGTCGCCTAGGCCTTTTATTTTGTGAAAAAGCTCACAGACAGCTTGTTTGTTATTTCTACACTATTTGTAACCATTCTGCGTTGATCTGATCCCTCTTGGCTGCCTGGAGATTTACACATCCTGGAGAGTTTGGTTTAAATTGGCCTGCTGCTCTTGTAATCAAGCCTGGAGATACATCAAATCTCTCTCTAGCATAGACCAAGTTCTGATTTAAGATTAGATTCTGTTGTGGATCCATCCAGGGTCTTAGTCAATTGATTCTGGGAAGTTTGGAGATTTTTTTTCTTCAGTATTTTTTCTGCTTTTATTCGCTGCTTGCCTTGTGACAGCTATTAGGGTGGTCATCATGGAAAAAAGTGAACTATCACTGGTTAAGTTTAATGGGGCCAATTATACCTCATGGGCCTTTCAGTTTCAAATATACCTTAAGGGAAAAGAATTATGGGGTCATTTAGATGGGACTGATCCAAAGCCTTTAGAAGATGTGAAGGCAGTCTCCAAATGGGAAACCAAAGATGCTCAAATAATGACTTGGCTTCTGAGGTCAGTGGACCCACAATACATCCTGAATCTCAGTACCTATAAAACAGCAAAAGGAATGTGGGATTATCTAAAACAGATATACCAACAAGATAATTCAGCACGACAGTTCCACTTGGAACATGAGCTTTCTCAGTTTACTCAGGGGACAATGTCCATTCAAGAGTATTATTCACATTTTATTCGCTTATGGACGGACTATACTGAGATTATTTACTCCAGTCTACCTAACACCTCGATTGCGGTAGTTCAAACCATTCATTCCACTAGTCAGAGGGATTAACTCTTGATGAAACTTAGATCTGAACAAGTACGTTCGAATCTGATGAGCAGGGTTCCCCCTCCATCTATTGATACTTGATACTTGCGTAGGAGAGCTCTTTCGTGAGGAACAACGTCTTGCAACCCAGGCTGCTCTTCAACAAGCTATTTCCACAGGTCCAATAACTGCTGCCTATGTTGCATGACCCAAACAGCAAAACCGAAATATGACCAAAGTACAGTGTTCTTGTTGTCCGAAGTTTGGACATGTAGCCACTCAATGTACTCAAAAGTTCTGCACTTACTGCCAACGCAAAGGTCATATTCTTCCAGAATGTTGGCGACGACCCCAAGGTTCATCTCAAAAAGCTCACATGGCAACATTAGATGATTCCTCCTCTGCTAACATAGTGATTCCTGCAATGCCTAATGCCAATGCAATGATGCCTGCCATACCTGCTTCCTATGGTCCAACAAATGATTGTAAATGCTTTCTCTGCACTTGGTCTCTCAGGTAACACTAAAAAATCAGACACCACATGGTATCTGGATTCGGGGGCTTCTAATCATATGACAAACTCTTCCAAACAATTGTCTAAACTCCAACCCTATGATGGAAATCTCCGAATCAGCACTGCCGATGGTGGCAGTATACCCAATACTGCCATTGGCGAAATCTCTCACCCATTACCTTTGAATTATGTGTTTCGTTCTCCCAAATTATCTACAAATTTATTATCTGTTGGACAACTAGTTGACCATAATTGCTCTGTCTCCTTTTCTCATTTCGATTGTGTGGTGCAGGATCAAGCGTTAGGAAAGGTGATAGCGAAGGGACCTAAGCATGGACGTCTTTTTCCATTGCAGCTATCTACACAAGATAGGCATTTAGTTGCTTCTGCTTTGTTTTCAGATTCTAGTTTTCATAAATGTCAGATGTGGCATAATAGATTAGGCCATCCTAATTCACGAACTTTGCTTTCTTTATTTCAATCTTGCTTGTTACTTGATAATAAAATTGCTCTTCAAGATGCTTCATTTAATTGTTCTAGTTGTAAAATGGGCAAAAGCAAGACTCTTCCTTTTCCTCTTCATACATCCTTAGCATTAAAGTGTTTTGATCTTGTACACAGTGATGTATGGGGAATAGCACCCGTGACATCGCATTCTCATTTTAAGTATTTTGTCACATTTATAGATGATTACAGTCAATTTACATGGATTTATTTTTTACATTCCAAATCTTAAGTGTTTACTGCTTTTAAAGTTTTTCTAGCATATGTTAAGAATCAATTTTCCACTTTCATTAAAACACTTCGCACATATTCTGGGGGTGAATATATATCAAATAATTTTTGGAATTTCTTACAACACAAAGGGATAATTTCTCAAAAGACATGTCCTTATACACCTCAACAAAATGGGGTGTCCGAGCGGAAAAACAGACACCTCCTGAATATTGTTCGTTCACTCATAGAATCATCAGTTCCTGCAAAATGTTGGCCCGAAGCTCTCTCCACAGTTGTTCATGTCATGAATAGACTACCTTCACCTAGAATTCAAAATGAAACACCTTATTTTTGTTTGTTCCGGAAGCATCCCACATATTCTCATCTTCGTACTTTTGGCTGTATATGTTTCGTTCTTCTACCTTCGACAGAACGAACAAAACTCTCTATCCAGTCCTCTAAGTGCGCATTTTTAGGTTATGCAAATGATCAAAAAGGCTTCTTATGTTATGATCCCAAAGTAAAACACACGAGGGTTTCTCGTAATGTGGTGTTTTTTGAAAATCAATATTTTTCCAACATCATGATAATGATCCGTCTCCTTTGATTTCATTGGTCCCTAACTTTGCAGAGACTTCTATTTCTCCTGTGGATAATATTAAGCCTATTCGTGTATGAACGACGTAGACGGGAAAATACTACTGTGCCCGAGCCTCCCGACAATATCATTTCCTCAATCTCTGATCCTGCTCTTGCACCCGATATATCTCAGTCCGTTAAACTTCGTCGCTCTTCTCGCATTTCTCGACCTCCTGATAGGTTTGGTTTCACCCACACATCATTACTCACTACTCTTTTGTCTGTTCAAATACCTAATCATTTTCCCAAGCAGTACAACATAAGTGTTGGCGTAACGCTATGCAGGAAGAACTTGAGGCACTAGAAGACAATCATACATGGGATATTGTTCAATGTCCTCCATCAGTCAAACCCATTGGATGTAAATGGGTTTACTCTATCAAGTTGAATCCTGATGGGACCTTGGATCGATATAAAGCTCGCTTGGTGGCACTCGGCAACCGTCAAGAATATGGTATTGATTACAATGAGACATTTGCTCCGGTTACCAAAATGACAACTGTATGCGTCATCCTAGCTATTGCAGCATCTAGGTCATGGCCACTTCATCAAATAGATGTGAAAAATGCTTTCCTCCATGGAGATCTTAAAGAAGAGGTTTACATGCGCCTCCCTCCAGGTTCTAAGTCTACCTACAAAACTGAAGTGGCTAAGCTCCATCGATCCTTATATGGTCTCAAACAAGCACCCAGAGCCTGGTTTGAGAAGTTTCGCTCTACTATGCTTCATCTTGGCTTTGCTCAGAGTCCCTATGATCCATCGTTGTTTACAAATATTTCTCATCAGGGTACTACATTACTTCTAGTGTACGTGGATAATATTATCATCATAGGGACTCATAGTAACATGATTCGTGATCTGCAACGGTCACTTCAGTCTGCATTCCATATGAAGGATCTTGGCCCCTCATCATATTTTTTGGGTCTTGAGGTACAGCAATCCCGAAAAGGACTCTTTTTGCATCAACATAAGTATGCTACTGATCTCATTGAACTTGCTGGACTACATGGAGCCACACCTGTGGACACTCCATTAGAGGTCAATTTGAAGCTCCGAAAAGATGATGGCGATCTTCTCTCTGATCCAACATCTTATAGACGCTTAGTTGGAAGTCTTGTCTACTTGACTATCACTAGGCCCGACATCTCTTATGCAGTCAATGTTGTTAGTCAATTCATGACGGTGCCACGTCATCACCATCTGGTGGCTGCCAAATGGATCATACGATATATTCTTGGTTCTTCGACAGGAGGATTGTTTTTCCCGGTTGGCACACCTCTTACTCTTAATGTTTATTCTGATGCAAACTAGGCAGGATGTCAGGATACTCGTAGATCCACCACGGGCTGGTGTATGTATTTAGGTGAGTCACTCATCTCTTGGAAATGCAAAAAGCAAGAAAGGGTCTCAAAATCTTCCACTGAATCTGAATATCGTGCTATGTCATCTGCCTGCTCCGAGATTCTTTGGCTTCGTGGTTTAGTTACAGATCCTGGCTTTCCTCAGACCTCAGCTACCCCTCTTCATGCTGATAATACCAGTGCCATACGTCTCACTGAGAATCCAGTTTTTCATGAGCGTACAAAATATATTGAGGTGGATTGTCACTTTATCCGGGATGAATATGATCGTGACGTCATTAGTCTCCCACAAGTTTCCAGTGAAGTCTAACTTACAGACATCTTCACAAAAGGGTTACCTAGGCCTCGCCATGAGTTCCTAGTTCGCAAAATGCTCCTGCTTGACCAGCATCAATTTGAGGGGGGGTGTTAACACCAGCTGGCACACAAAGCCCACTAGGCCCATTCCCTGTACAAACTAACCCATCATGTGGGATAATTTAAGTTGACTGTAACATATCCTCTTTCCATGATCATAGGCTTGTAATATATTCACTTTCCATATACATAGATTGTATAAGGTTGTAATTGCCTTGATTAAGGCTGAAAGAGATTATATAATAAAGGAAGGATCAACCAAGGGATCCATCCAAGTTTTCCAAGTTCATGTTCTCTTTTCATGATCGTGTCAATAGCAATCTTTCATATTCTTCAATATGTCCGGTTGTAAACCTTCGAGGAAGCGATTGGAGTCATAGTTCTCGCTCTTCAGTTTACATATACATTGCAGCCTACCAAATTCATCAATATATTCATCCACAGTCAGTTTTCGTTGTCTCAAGTTAAGGAATTGGTAAAAGTAAATTGCATTCTCAGTGAACCATGTTCCATATTTCACTACATACTCGAGCCTTTTTAGTGGATTGTCAAATATACTGATTTGGAATTTCATGTTGACTTGGAAGCAAGGACTAAAAATTGAATGCTCTTCAAAAAAAAAAAAAAATTGATAGGTAAAATTCATTAAGAAAAAGCAATCAGTACAAGAGAGATATACTGATAAGCTTACAAACAACACTCCAAAAAGAAAACAATCAAACAGGACAAGCATAACCAAAAACTGAAGGGAAGGGGCTAATAAGAAAGGGCAATTTCCTTCCAATTCGGCAATATATGGTCCAGCAGAATCCTTGAAAAATTGGGTTAATAGACACCCAAAGAGCGCCAGAAAGCTTTATCCTTTCAGTAACTGAATTCACACATGAAGCATTCCCTTTGAAACACCTAGCGTTTCTCTCCTTCCGGATAATCCAAATAACAGCAAAAAAGGATAGCTTCCACATTTCTTTTCCCCTAGGCGCCAAAGACAGACAAATCCAAGCTTCAAAGAGGTCTCAAAGAGAATTAGGGAGAACCGAACTGCACCTAAACCAGCCAAACACCACATATTATGTCCTATGGGCGAAGCTACACTTAAAAAGAAGATGATCCGCAGACTCCTCAACCTCAAAACACAAAGGGCAAGCATTCACACAACCATTCCTCTACTTAAATTATCCATAGTTAGGAGTCTGTTTTGGAGAGCTAACCATCCAAACACCAAAATTCTAGGTGGAACTTTTTAATTTCCACAGCCTTCCCCAGGCAGGAGTTGTTCCTACCCCCGCTGACAAAGCCATAAAGAAAGAAGAGACTGAAAAGATGCTGTCATGAGAGGGAATCCAAATTCTTACATCTTGTCCCCCAGGGATAAAAACCGAACTTGGAAGGTTAAGTAGAAGGAGCACCTGACTCTCCTCATTCTCTTTTAGATTTCTTCTAAAGATAGGGCTCCAAATTAAATGCCTTCTCGACCTAAGTCTTTCCAGGTAACTAAAAATTGTTCCTTCCTTGTCCATAGCACAATTCATCAAATCTGGAAATTGGGCTGCCAGCGGGTGGTCGCCAACCCAATTATCAAGCCAAGACCTAACCTTCTCCCCCGAGCCTACCCGATGCTTCAGATTTCTTTTAAACTCCTCCTATACTGAAGTAATCCCTTTCCATATGTTGGAACTTTTATAGGGAGCATAGTGGAAATCCCAGCCATCCCTAGAGTCACCGTATTTGGCTAACCTCCACAGCCCTTGAGATCTATCCCCAAGCCTCCATAGCCACTCGCCTAGCAAAGCTCCATTCATCACCTTAAGGGGTCTTATACCCAAACCACCTTCTAGTTTTGGTTTACAAACTGATGCCCAATCCACCAGGTGAAAATTCTTTTCTCTACTTCTCCCATGCCAAAGAAAATCCCTTTGGAGATTCTCTATACGATTGATGACTGAAACTAGACATTTAAATAAGGTCATGAAGTACACCGGTATGTTAGATAAAACTGATTTTATAAGAGTTAACCTCCTTCCAATAGAAAGATGATTGGCTTTCCACGAAGCTAACTTGCTTTCCACCCTCTCTACAATTGGATCCCACAAAGATTTATTAGCCGAGCCTTGATAGAGGAAAAGCCCCAAATAAGAGGAGGGAAGGTGACCTACCTTACATCCCAAAATATCCGCATAGTGAATCAGCAAAGCCTTGTCTACTCTTATTCCAATCAATTCACTCTTAAACAAATTGATCTTTAAGCTAGACACTGCTTCGAAGGATAATAGCATAGCTTTCACATTTTTTATCTGATCTTCATTAGCTGCACAAAAGATGAGAGTATCATCCGCAAACTGCAAAAGAGAAATAGAAGGAGCGCTGTCACACACCTTAAAGCTTGTTATCAAGTCTGCAGAGACGACGGCCTTAATCATCCTACTCATAGCCTTAGTCACAATGACGAAAAGGAAGGGGGAAAGGGTACCCCTCTGAGCTGGAAAGAACCCTTTAGGCGACCCATTAATTATAATGGAAAAGCAGGCAGACGAAACACATTCCTTAGTCCATTTTCCCTTCATTTAGTGCCAAATCCCATTCTGAGCAGGAGATAGTCCAAAAAATCCCAATCCACTCTGTCATAAGCCTTTTCCAAATCTAATTTACAGATCAGCCCCAGAAGCCTCTCTCGATTTATTGAATGCAAACATTCATTAGCAATAAGCACCCCATCCAAAATTTGGCTCCCCTTCACAAAAGCTCCTTGCTCATGGGATATGATATGATATGATATGCTATCTAAAATCAATTCACTCTTCAAAATTAAATTCAACCTGACCTGATGTGAAGATCTGGATTCCAGCAGTGTGCATGTGAAGATGGATATCAGCAAAACAAATTTGGGCTGTCCAATTTTATGCAGTCAATTGGACTTCTAATGGGTGTTGACCTGAACTGGGTTGGATATGGGTCCGCCTGACCTATCTGGGAATTACTGCAAATTGTTTCCCACTTGTTAGTAGGTCGGGTCAAGAGATGACCTGACCTGGTCGGCGTCGAATGGGTCAGGTCCACCTGATCTGTCAGGCTTAAACAAAAGGTTAGTAGAGCTTAAATGGCACGTGTTCTGTGGGACATATCCCTGTCTCTCGATCTTCATGCAGGAAAGGAAGAAAAAAGAGGGGGGGTTATCAAAAAAAGAACAGAATAAAATCGAGAAGGCTTCAATTGATTTTTTCAGCTACTCGAATGGCGAATGCAGAGAGATGTCGATGAAGGTGGCAACGATGATGGCAATCAGACAATGACGATGATGATGCTGGAACATGAGGATGGTGATGGCGATGAAAGGTGTCAGTGGAGATGGAGCGGTGATGCAATGAGATCCAAGAAAAAGTGGGCCCCTAATGGACCCCACCAAGAATGATTTACTTTCTTTAAATAGTTTATTAATTTTAGTAATTTGAGATTTTAGTGATTTGATTTACTAAGAGATTTTTGTGAGAGATTTTAGGGAGTGATTTTAGGAATCACTGAATAATAGTAGTTTCTTTATTTAGACCATTCCTCTATTATAAATCGAGAGGGATGCTTGATTGTAATGCATGCTATACTGATAATAAAAGTTGAGAAGTGTTCTCGTGAGTTCCCCTTTGGGATACTTCCCTAAGTGATCCTAGGGTTTTGAGTCTTACGGCTCGATCTCACCATCGGAGGTGTAAATCTTCATCGTGGCCTCCGGGCTACGCCATTAATTGGTATCAAAGCTGACGATCCATCTCAGATCGCCAGTTCGATCGCCGATCCGAGGTATCTTGTTATCCCCACCGATTATCACCTCAACCATTATCATCCACCATCTATTGTCATTCACCCCTCTCTGCAATCATCCGAATCCCATTCCAGCCCTTTCACTGTCCCAGCAACCCTACCCGCACCATCTCCCTAGACTACCGAACCCAACCTCTCTTCCTCCACCATCGAACCCTCCGCATCCCTTCGTCGAAACCCAAAAATCCTCAAATCACAGGCCTGCCGAAATTCCTCAGACCTAAACCCCTCCATCCACCCATCCCTTCAACATCCACACCATCTAAACCCACTACTGAACTCTAAAACCCCTCCACACCCAACCGACGCCCACTACCTGCCCATCCAGCCTTCTAGCCTTAATACCCGAATCCAATCCCCACAACAGCCATTCCCGAACCAAATCCCCAACCAGACCCCTCTCGCCACCATTCCTCTATTTCTAAAACCCTAAACAAATTTTTCCCAAACCACAAATCACTGAACCTCATCTATCCTACCGAACCCACCATCCATCCCACTTTCAATTTTTCCAAAAACCCAAACCCTCTGCCGACACCAACTATGCCCTGACCATCGTCCAACACACCTCCACTCATCACAGCCAACTCCAACCATCCAATCTCCAACCACCGAAAACCCTCTCTGACCACCCAACTTCGGCAAATCACCAAAATCTTCGGCATCCCCAACCTAGCATAAGTGACAAAAAAAAAGGAACCACTACCCACTGCTATAGCCCCAACGAGAAAACCAGAACTTCGAAACCAAACCAAACCCTCCCCAAAACCCACCCAACCGAACCCACTTTGATGCCATCTCAGCCAACTCCATCTCCTGCCATCCCATATATTAATCTCAGTTGCACCTCCTTTTCACAAAAAAAAAAATACAGCAAATAGAGAGAGAAAGTAGCAGAGAGAAAAAAAGAAAAGAAAAAAAAGCAGAATAAAGAAAGGAGAAGAAGAAAGAGAGGAGCAGCAGAAGAAAGTAGGAGAGTTTGAGTTTGAGGGCGTACCTGGCACCGGACGAAAACCTCTCGCAGCACCACCATCTTCGTCGCCAACCATCCGCCATCTTCACAGTGCCATCGTCTCCAGCAGCCATAGCTCTTCATTTTCCCCTTCGCTCTTGGCATGTAAGAGGCCAAGCCAAAAGCCCTCTCTTCTTTTGTTTATGCACGATTTCCAAGACAGAGAAACAAGGCTTTTCTTCCTCCTACCACGTGTGTACCTTAGGTAGTCTGGGCCTGCTCTATAGTCTAGGCCTGATCTGAGTACAAACCCGACCCAAAAAAAAAAGTGCAGAAATTTGCAAAGCTATATATTTGAATCATTGATTCAAGTCACTATGAAACTTTTCGGAAGCCCCATTAAAATTCAAAGAATTTAGTATGAGCACAAATATGGCACTTGGTATTTTGAAAATGAATTCTATTTTGAAGAATTTCTCAACTTGACGCACAAAAATTGGATGATTGATGAATACACCCGCCACTTTCAAGAGTTGCATGAGATATGCAAATTGGAGGAAAATGAGAGATACGATTTAGCTCATTATGTCCAAGGCTTGAGACCAGATATCTTGGAAACTATGAATTACTGCAAAACCAGTCAAGAGGCATACTTAGAAGCCATCCATGTTGAGCGCATGCTTAGAAGCTCTCGCAGGCAACAATGTCGACAAAGAGGTCATATTGTGGAAAGACTTTTTGCGGGAGAAGATAATCCCACTCTTGTCATTCATCGCCTCCTCAATACCAATGAAGAAAAGGAAGAAGAATGGAAACATGCTAAGAAATTTCACACGCGGGTGATAATCGTTGACAAAGTTATTACTGTGGTTATTGACAATGGTAGTGCAATAAATTTTATTGCACAAGAGGTTATTAACAAGCATAATTTGCCAACCGAGAAGTTTCCTAAGCCCTACCAAGTCACATGGTCTAATGGTTATGTCATTCCCATGACTCGCAGATGTTTGGTATCTTTCAAGATTGGCGACTATGAAGATCATATTTGGTGTGATGTGATCCATATGAATATTGCTCACATCCTTGTTGGACATCCATGGCTTTTTTATCAAAAAGTGCATCATGATACAGAGGCAAACACATATCCCCTTTTCCGAAATGGAAGTTGGAATAGACTCATGCCACTGACATCAGCATCTCTGTCGTTGTCTGCACCTTCCACAGCAGCGCCACAACCAGAGCAAAAACTTGAAAAAGTAGTCATGATTGCACCAAAAGAGTTGACTTCAAACAACAAAGATGACATTGAAACACAAGTTCATGGCAAAGATGATTTTGTGGGTACAAACAACATTGTTCAAGGTCGTGCCACTACCGAGCTACAAAGGGTTGAGGAAGTACAAGGTCATGCAACTATTGAAGACTCTGAACATGATAGCAAAAAGAATAAACATCCGGTAGACCTCATTGTCATGCCACTTCTAGAAAATTCAATTGGGTCTTCAGAAATCAATTCGATTGTTCTAGTCTTTTGACAAAAAGATCAAGTTGATGCAGTCCCTCACATTGACTTCATTTTCAGGGATCAACAATGGAAGCTTGAAGATTGCACTCAGATATGACAAATTTTACAGTTGCAGTCTCTCATAGAAAAAGTGCAAGATCGCACTAAATTTAGACGGTAGCAGAAGCGACGCTTCCGAACTACTTTTAGATGGTTGAACACATTGCGTCAAACTCCCACGCTATGCCATGTAGATGCAGATCAAAAGAAGAAGCGAACATTTGTGCGTTTAATTTACGACCCAGGCGGATATTTTCCGAACTTGTGGTCGGATTCTCTCCTGTGTTATCAACATTTCAACTCGCCGAAGTCGAGTTCTTCCAAGAGGGGGAGAATTGATGCAATGAGATCCAAGAAGACGTAGACCCCTAATGGACCCCACCAAGAATGATTTACTTTCTTTAAATAGTTTATTAATTTTAGTAATTTGAGATTTTAGTAATTTGATTTACTAAGAGATTTTAGGGAGTGATTTTAGGAATCACTGAATAATAGTAGTTTCTTTATTTAGACCATTCCTCTATTATAAATAGAGAGGGATGCTTGATTGTAATGCATGCTATATTGATAATAAAAGTTGAGAAGTGTTCTCGTGAGTTCCCCTTTGGGGTATTTCCCCAAGTGATCTTAGGGTTTTGAGTCTTAGGGCTTGATCTCACCATCGGAGGTGTAGATCTTCATCGTGGCCTCCGGGGCTATGCCATCAAGCAGCAAGCAGCGATGAGATGGTGCAGTCACTTGTGAGGGGCGATGGAGTCATTTTGATGAAGATGTTGTCAACGACGATGACTACGACTTGTCTAGGCCTCAATCAGGCAGTGCTCTTTCTTCTTCTTATTCTTCTTCTCTTCTTCTCTTTTTCACTTGGTTTGTGGTTGCGGGATGGACAGCAGCTATGGCCTAGAAGTTTGAACGAAGGGCCTGATAGGCTGTTGATGTTCGGCTGCAGGGAATAGGTTTGGATTTTGGGGATTGGAAGCCTCTTGTTTATTTTTTGGATTCTGTATAGAATTTATTGAAGTAGTGTATGCTACAGTACCGGACGATGCTCTTTCTGCTATTCAAAATGTTCATGAAATTAGCCACAGAGGGAACAGTTTTTAACGAAGCTTCTCCATGAATTTGCATCTGTCCGGGCCAATCCTATGAGCTGTGATCCCACTCTCACTAGACGCATCTCAATGAACTACTGCATGATGAGCTACACTACACAACTCAAGATACTACGGAGCAATACTTCGGGTACAATTGCCTACGTAGCTCAAGAGATGTGACTAAAATACAATGCTACAGTTGCTGGAAATTGATAGTTTAAACAACATGAAATAATGAATGATACAGCAAGCATATCAGTTGCATAAGAACAAGCAAAGTTCTAGACAACGAAATAGAAAAAGGATAAAGAAATATGTGCCATCAGCAGCAAATCTTACACACTTTACTAATTAGAAAAAGTCATAGTCAAACCTGAAGGATTGCTTGAACCAGAAAAGCAATTGGAGCAAGAAGGCATGATCTTCCTCAATTTTTGAAGGTTTGAAGTTCCCTTCCTATTAAAATTTATCAAAATGAAGTTATAGTAATTATGGTTAAAATAGTTCTAAGTGAGAGAATAGGTGTCTGAGCAATATCATCTTAGAAAAAGAGCAATTTGATCCCATCAATGAAGTCGGTTTTAAGCTAATACCAGCCATCATAACAAGGACATCGCATAAAAGCACATGTAGAGTTTAAGCAAAGTATTTCTCAAATGCTTATACTTGAAAAGAGGAAAACAAAAAACTACACTACTAGAATATTACTTACTTTTGCACAAGTTCCAAAGCCACCATGCATATGTAAACAAGGATTCATGCTTTTATGTTTAGAACTATGATTTATGAAGGAGAAAGAATGTAACTGTAACACCAAGAAAAGGGGGAAATTGGGAAATTTCTGAAGGAAAGCTGACATTACTGTTCATGACCTCGGTTGCCATTTTGTCAATCTTACCATCATTCATGGTTCTTTCTTGTTCTTTATCAATGAATGATCCCTATAGCTATTCAACTTAAATGTCTCACATTTCTTGAAAAAGTGATCCTAAAAATGGGATTGATTATAATATTGATGAAATCGATGACATTGACATTTGAATTTTCTTCTCATCATTCAAATTAAAATTCATCTTAAACTATATTGGCTTGACTTTTAAGTGGGACCACCACATATTCCAAAGAGTCTCCTAATTGATCTAGAGCAACTCAAAAGAGATTCTTTCACTAGAAAGAATTCAGTTGGAACGTAAAATATCCATACAAAAGTTTTCATAATGAATACAACCGGATATAAGATAAAAAGGAATGCAATCCAAACACTAAAACTGAATCAAAGCACCCGTTTGATATGGACATGTAAGAACTAAATAAATCATACTGGTTTCATATGAAAACTAATGCAAGAGGAGACCTCGGAATCACACTATAGTCTTCTTCTACATAAGTAGACTCATGTCATGACATCACAACAAGAGAACAGGAATGACTTCACGCCATCTCCAAGGATTAAAAAAAAAAGAACCCAATATCTCTAAAAGTAAATTATAGTGTATTAAGTTGGTTGTCTCAGTTCAATTATTATATATGAGACTGACTGATATCAATTGAGAAATTAGTTCAATTGATTTTAACCGCGGGTCAATTTATTTAGACTCCTCCAAGATGGCTTTTTAACTTCTGAGCTAAGAAAGTCTTAAATCTTATTGAATATAATAATTAAAATCTTCTTTGATCCATCCCTCAACATCTCCCAATCCCTTACAAACATGAAACGCTTCTTCATAACTCAAAATCACTAAAACATTGAACGACCCATAAATCCAGCAATCTCCTTAAATCTTATTTAAAACAATAAATAAAATCTCCACCATCCATGCTCAACGCCTCAGTCCTTTTAGAGCATGTAACGGTTCTTCACAACTCAAAATCACACAGTGCACAAATACAATAATTTCCCATTGCCTTGACTCCAAAAATCTCTCTTTCTTTCTCTCAAAATAATTGCACGATGCATAAATCTAGCAAACTCCTTAAATCTTATTTAATACAATAAAAAAAATTCCACCATCCATGCTCAATGCCTCTCAGTCTCAGTCCTTTTAGAACATGTAACGGTTCTTCACAAATCAAAATCACGCAATGCACAAATCTAATAATTTCCCATTGCCTCAACTCCAAAAATCCCTCTTTCTTTCTCTCTCAAGTTTCATCTCCTCTTCCCCACAAAAGAAAGAAAGAGACATATGCTTAGAGATGCTGGTAGATTTTATTGATGGGAGCAAACCCTAGATAGAGTCTGCAGCAGTCTCGATGAGGGTCATCACATTTGTGTCGGTTCACTTGGTACGCATGTTTTACCTACAATCTTGATACTGATACATGGATCTCTTGAACTGTCAGTCACTTGGAGGCGTCAAAGGTTTTCTGAGATCTGCATATTTACGAGTTTGGATCCTTTGCAGCCTTTTGTGTATAACTCCTCTCTTCCATAGCTTTCTTTTCTCTTTTTTACTATTTTAGAATTGTTGCTTGGCTGGATGATGTGGGAATACTTGCCTCATTTTAGGACAATGTAGAAAACATATGTACAACTTGATGCTGCAGATCGACTAATCTAAAGTTGAGGAACATTCATACTTTTTCATCCTCCCACCTCCATGATTGTGATGCGATGCTCAAAATTAATGAGCTTACATAACCTAAGCCCAACCCACTGCTTAGGAGTGTATGTATATGGAGTTCTACAATTTTCAAATAGTATATCATGTTTTGGGCACACTCGAGGCCTAACTTTCTCATATGTAAACATGTTGGAATTTTATGAAAATATAGTATTGACTTTTTAGGAAAATATGTCTGTTGCCATTACAGTATTTGATAGCAGCCATCATCTTACCTAACCTTTGTGTCCTTGAGATTTGCTTGATCCAAATTACTCATATCAGGTTCCCAATGTGTGCCAGTTCTAAATCTCAAGCTATCAATCTTATTTAACCTTTACTTCCCAAACATCAATCTAGAGTTATATTTTCTCTAATTAGAGTATATAATTTTGATAGTGTCGACATATAGGTAGGAATGCCTGTTTCAATCAAACAAAAGAGGGCCCTGCCATTTAATTTGAATTAATGGATCTTATTTATTTTTTACTCCATTTAATTTATTGCTTTTTTTTTCTTCCTGTTGTAGTGTTGTTATTGATGATGGTGGTGATTTTGGAGATACATGCTCTTGTAGGATGGGTGCTAACATCCTATTTACTACTTCTTTAGTTATGTTTGTTTTAAAAATATTAATGGTGTCCCATTCATTATTATTATTATTATTATTAGGTTGCAAGGATGCAATTTGGAGCCCTAAAGGTAGTAAATGGTACTTTTCGTTCTTTTATGATTTGAGGGTGGATTGTTGCTTTCTAATTTATTGGGTTTAAAATGTTTTAGAGTCGGTCCTTGGCTTGCACCAACAATTACCACAAGTAGGTTGTGGGGTTGTTTTCTTTGTTTTCTTTTTGGTCGTTTTCTTTGTTTACTTTTCAAAGCTAGATATCATAATAAATGTTTCAATCTAAGTTTTATAAATAAATTAGTTTAGTTTTGGGCCCAATCTTATCCTGGACCTTTTTTCTTTTTTTTTGCTAAATTATTTATTTATTTATTTTAAATTTTTTTTTATCAATAATTTTCAAAGAAAACACCAATCTTTAATATATTGTTATTATTTTGTGCCCGGGCTTAGCACAGGCTTTTGCTGCTAGTATATATTTGCCCCATGACACGAGAGAATCCCATTTACATAATTGAGAACCACCTTAGACCCATTCTCATTCTAGACATAACAAAAAGACTCCTTTAAAGGCATTCCAACCTTGACTCTATGACACCCTCTCATAATTTGACAACAGGTACTCTCTTCATTTTAGGACTCTGGCTCATTGAGACCTAACCAATATGGAAACATCAATAAGGCAGGGTCGGGGGATGGTAGAGAGAGAGCATTGTTGGTGATCAATGAGATCAGATATTCTTAATCTGCTTGCACCTTTGGGGCGAGAAAACCATAAGATTCAGACCTTTATCTCTCTGCTTCTCACACATTTACGGTTCGTTTGGAAATGGAAGCCCCTTAAAATTACAAGGTTCAAACAACAGCCGCTGAATTCTGACTTCTGAGCCTTACATATCATCATATCTATTCATGGAACACAAGTAAGCAATAAATGATTATTTTTCTCTATTCGCACAAAAAGAAAATGAAACAAAAATTCATACAGTGCAGAACTCTCACCTTAGCAAGAGAAACCAATGCCTTCTCCTCAAGCTCATCCACAGGAACAGTCTTGCGTGCCGCCTCTTGCCGAAACTTGTCTTCATACTACACCAAAAAAATTAATAAAACAAGAACAAAGAGAAAACCAAAAGTCAAAATAAGAATTCAAAACAAAATTAAAAGAAGGAAAAGAAGAAGAAGATGATGAAAAACAGAATAATCATTACCAGGAGAACTTGCTTCACATATGGCCTAACTCTTTCCTCAAACTCCTCAAACTCCTCCTCTGCCTGCAAACAAAAACGCATAAAAAAAAAAAAAAAAGAAAAAAAAAAGAGAGATAATCCAAGAGCTTCTGTTAAATCAAAACCCAAAACAATTTTCATCAAAAAACTCCAATGCCCTACCTGCAAGATCCGAGCCAATTCCTCATCCGCAAGCATAGCAGCAGCAGCATCAGATGAAGAGCTTGCCAATGCCTCCCGCTCTTTCTCCTCATCCTCTAGCGATACTAAGCGGAGCTCCTCAGCGATTGTCTCCAGATCAGAGTCATTGCTGATTGCCAGATCCTTCTCCCCATATATCTAATTAAAATTTGAAGAAAAAGAAAAAAGATAGGGTCTTGATCATCAATGAATACAAAAGTCAAGAAAAAGAAGACGAAGAAGAAAAAAGAAGAGACCAAAACCTTTTGGTTATGGGGAGGGACAGAGGTGAGAGAGTAGAGTTGGAATTTGAGGACCTGCAAAAGGAAAGGGGAAGAGAAACTTGAGATACGATGAGGACATGGAAGGGAAAGGAAAGGAAAGGGTGAGAAGAGAGAGATGGACTTCGAGGCCGTCATCTGTATCGTAGTCGACGTGGAAGTCGGAGTGATTGTGATGAACGAGGAACTTGCGAGCGCCCATGATGAACGAGGACTTCGATCGGGTTCGGGGCGTGAAAGAGGAGAACGAAAGAGCAGTGGGCAGCGAAACCTTTCGTCCTAATCTCGCATTTTGTTGCTTTTAATTTACTGCTCCCTGTTTTTAACTTTTTACCGTTTAAAATTCTTCCAGCCGATCAGCGAAGTCAAACCCTTCGCTGCCTGGACATCCCTGTTTTTTACTTTTTACCGTTCAAAATTCTTCCAGCCGATCAGCGAAGTCAAACCCTCCGCTGCCTGGACATTTCCATTGTCACTTCTCCCTTCAGCTTATTTTTTTTCACTTTTTTATAGACTCCCTAAGGGCCTGTTTGGGTAAATGAGGAGTGGAGTGAAATAAAGTAGATTTCACATGTGGAGTGGAGTGAAGAGAAGTAGGTTGAAGTTAAAGTAGTGTAGTTCACTTCACTCCATTTGGATGCTTATTTTGAAGATAAGGTTTGGAGTAGAATCCACTTTTACTCAAGGAAATTGAAGTATTTAGAGTTGAAGTGAAATGAAGTATAAGTAGCTCACAACATTACTTCATTTATTGGGTCAGACTCATCCAAACAGGGTAGAGTTGAAATTTTAGACTGTTATGACCCATTTAACTTCACTCTACTCTATTTTTTGCCTATCCAAACAGGCCCTAAGGTTCATAGAATTTATAAATAGGCCCTGAGATTTTAGTATTTATAAATAAACCCCTTACTTTTTCTTATTAATACCTTTCATGTCACCAAAATCAATGTTCCTAACAAGAATGAGCATCATCCATCAAATTTATGTTGGATTTTTATATAAATATCAGCTTTGTCCCTACATCCATTAAACAAAAGTGAATATTTTTTTATTTATAAAAACACCATTATTTTATTTCAAGTCTCAATGGTTTGTTACAAGAAGATGTAGAAGAAGAAGAACTGGAAGAATGGAGAAAAGGTCGTACCTCAATGGAGGATCGACTACTTATATTTATAATCTGATTGTCCCTTAATCAAGGCTCTAAACACGCTAAGAATACAATGAGAATAATGAAAGAATATCTCCTAGTCTATACAAGAAAGTAAAAGGAGAGGAATTAGCTATACAATAAAGAGAATTTAGCTATACACTCTAGACTAAATCCCACGTGTGGCATTATACATGGGCCTTGTTGGGCTGGGCCTATCTCAAGGCCTATTATCTTCTGCACTCTCTCTCAAATTGATGTGGTAAGGCAAAAAACATCAATTTTCTAGTGAGATCCTGATGATGCGCTTTTGGGAAGTGCTTTTGTGAATATATCCGCCAACTGGTTAAAAGAAGAGACATGAGGCAAAGTTATCTTCTCAGTAACAACATACCGACGGATGAAGTGACTGTCAATCTCAATTTGATTTGTCCTTTCATGAAAGATTGGATTATTGGCAATTTTGGTAGCACTAGTATTGTCCTCATAAAGAGGTGTAGAACTACTAACAAGAACACCTAATTCACAAAGAAGACGGCGTTTGCCAGATGATTTCAGCACTAGCAGATGACATCGCCCAATATTATGCCTTAGCAGAAGACTTTGATATGGTCGTTTGCTTCTTGCACTTTCATGAAATCATAGATTCTCCAAGAAACATACATCAACCATTGGTAGATCGCCAAGAGTCTAGACAGCCAGCCCAGTCCGCATTCGCATTAGCTGATAAGTGCAGAGAAGTACCGAAGGGTAGAAGAGACCATGGTGAAGAGTTCATTTAACATAACGGAGCATGGGCAAAGCAGCAGCAAGGTGACGTTTGTGGGGATTGCTAAAAAACTGGTTAACCGTATGAACTGTATGAGAAATATCCGACTAAGTCATAGTTAATAGATCAAACTATCAACTATTCGCCAGAAAACAAAAGGATCATCCAGGGGAGGGCCATCATCTGTATTGATTTTGTTGCTCAATTCCATAGGTGTATCAAAAAAATGAGCATCATCAAGCTTCGCCGAAGTGATCAAATTTGTAGCATATTTACACTGATGGACCCTAAGGCCTGATTTGTTACGTAAAAATTCAAGCCCTAGAAAGTAGGTGAGAGGACCAAGATCCTTCATTCTGAAGTGGCGTGTAAGATGGTGTTTGAGATCCGTAATGCCGGCAATATCATTGCCACTAATAATCATATCATCAACATAGACTAAGAGGAATGTGTAATAGCCCTTCCATGTCCATCTCAAAAATAGGGAACTACCAGAGTGATTCTGACGAAATCCGGCTTGAAGAATTGCTACCCAGAATTTATTGAACCAAGCCCTGGGAGCTTGTTTAAGTCCATAAAGAGCTTTCTGCAATTTATAGGCATGCTTTGGAGGACAAGCATATAGTGGAGGAGGTTTTAAGTAAGCAGTCTCTCGTAAGTGCCTATGAAGAAAAGCATTTTTTATATCCATTTGCCATAGAGGCCAGTTGAGAGCTGCTGCGACACAAAGAAGAGTACGAATGGTGGTCATTTTAGCCACTGGTGCAAGTGTTTCCTCATAGTCAATTCCATATTCTTGCTTATAACCTTGCGTAACCAATCTAGCTTTGTAGCGATCAAGACTCCCTTCAAAGTGAACTTTGACTGAGTATATCCATTTACTGCCAATCACAGATGCTCCTTCAGGGGCCGGTACCAATTCCCATATTTGGTTTACTTCAAGAGCAAGCAATTCCTCATTCGTAGCATCCTGCCAGAAAGCATCTTTGAGGCCTGTGAATATGAGGTGGGTATAGGAGCACTGTCCAAGTAAGTAAAAAGAGCTAGAAATCCATAGCGGTTATGGGCAACAGAAGGATGACTAGAGCGTCACATAGAGATGATGCTATCAGAAGAAGTATTGTTACCTGAAGGTTCAGTTGGCGGCACTGGAAGATGAGCAGGAGAGGGAGTCACCATAGGAGGGACCGTGTTACGCCGGACAGAGACTTTAGGACTGTGTATGTTCTTTCTTTCCACAATTCCATTTTGTTGAGGAGTATGTGGACATGATTTTGGTGAAGAATGCTTTTATCAGAAAGGAATGCAGAGAAATCATGAGATATGTATTCTCCACCAGAATACGATCTAAGAATCTTGATAGCTTTCTTAAATTGGGTTTGGACCATGTTATAAAATATTTAAAAAATAAAAAACACTTTAGATTTCAAGCGCATGAAATAAATCCAAATATAACGGGAATGATCATCAATAAAGGTCATATAGTATTTAAATCTCGTCCTACTTAAGGTAAGAGCAATTCCCTAAACATCAGTGTGAATAATGTCAAATGATTCCAATGCACGAGAATTATGAATAGAAAAAGACAAAATATGACTCTTACTTAAGCAACAAGCTTCACACTTTGATTGAGAGAAAGAAGACATTATTTTATTATCAAAAGTAGATTCTAAACAACCAATCTTAAACAATGAAATTAAATAAGCATTGTTCATGTGACCAAGACGTTTATGCCTAATAATACACAATTTATTAAAATTATTAGAAGAAGAAGCAAAGAAGGAATAATGTCTAGCAAAAACAGACGCTCGTGTTTACTCCCCGATGCGATCACCTTCCCACTTTGTTGCCCCTGTATAACACAACAAGAGGAAGAAAAGTGAGCAATATATCCATCATCAATAAGTTGTCCTACAGAAAGTAAATTGGCTGATAATTTTGGAACAAAATAGACATTGGGAAAGGTGATGGATTGGCCAGAGACACTAGATAAAGTAATGGTACCAACTCCAGAGATGAGTAGTTGATCTCCATTAGCAGTGGTTATTTTTTCTTTCCCAAGATAAGGGTGGGAATCTGTAAAGCTATGTTCTACAGATGTCATATGATTTGAGGTTCCTGAATCTAAAAATCATGTGAATGAGGTGATAGGAGAAGAAGTAGATGCTGAAGAATGGAAGGCATGAAATGCTATGGGAGAATGAGTTTGATACCGACCACCAGTAAAGCCTATAGATGCATATGTTGAGGTAACTGTGTTTTCAATCAGTTCTTGAATCTGAGCAGGAGTCATGGATACAGCCCCGGATGAAGTGTTTCCTGTATTAGATAAGGGTGCTTGAGTCTGGAATGCAGTTGGAATATTCTGTCTTGGTAGATAGGGGGGAGGCTTCTTCTGTTGTGTCTCAATCCTTCGTTGTAAGTTCGATGGTCATCAATAAGATAACAAAGCATTTGCAATATCTACAAACCAACTTCTTGCGGCAATTTTTGACAATATGACCAAAGCTTTTGCATTCATAACATTGAGTAAGCTCCGGATTTTGGGTTGCCAGAAAAGCAGAGCCCGCCGGAAGAGGAGCGAGGATGGCCTTTGGTTCTTCAAGAATAGTACCCTGTGAGGCGAGATGAAGTTCTTCGCAAAGGACTTCTTGAAAGCAGGTATTAAGATTAGCAGAAATTTCTCTATTCATGACAGCAGACCTAACATATTCAAATTCTGGACGTAGATTCATAAGACACTGGCTAATGTAAGTTCCTTTTTGTAATTTGAGAGCCTCTGTAGGAAATCCAGGAGAGATTGTTTGGACCAACATAGAATCACTTTCGGTCCATTAGGTGAGAATACCATTAAAGTATTCATGCACAGATTTATCCCCTCGATTGTATTTAGGAATTTCACTATCCAAGTGAAACTTCTGGGCTTTATTGGTTTGATGATAGACTTTCTTGAGATGAGCCTACATATCAGCTGTTGTACTATAGGCTTGAAGAGCTACAGTAAGAGAGGAATCAATAGAGTTAAGTAACCAAGTAACCACTTTAGCATTTTCCTTGGACTAGGTGGTGAAGGCTTTGGAGTCAGTGGTACTTGGAGTAGGAGGCTTAGTTATTGTTCCATCAAGATAACCAAATAGCCCTTGTCCTTCTACAAAGTTCTTTAAAATGGAAGGACCAGGACATATAATTATGCCCATTAATTTTAATTGGGATAACATCATATATTTTCCATGATCTGAAATGCAAGAGAATGTGCAACAGAGAGAGATAAAACAAAAAATCAGCAAACAAGAAGGTTTGTTCTTCACAAATCCAAGCCGAGAGAGAGATAGGGAGGATGAAACAGCAATCAGTCAGCAATAAGCGGCAAAGTAGTTTGAAATCTGGTTCAGATTCGTTGATGGAGCACGAGGAGGAATTCTAGGAAAAAGAAAACATAACCCAAAAAGGGTTAAAACAGGGCTAGACGACCTCCTGTTTGGTGTTGCAGTGGTCACGTGGGGCCCACAATGAGATCAGATCTCTAATCAGAGGATCTAGTCCTCTGTGTAATACTTCCTACTATCTTTTAAATCAGGCTACATAACAAAAGATTGAAGATCCGCAAGATGGGACGGATCTGATGAAAACTATCTTGGAAAAATAGGAAATCACAAGCATCAGTAGTTGGCCTACCTCAGATGTGCCAAAAATTATGAAAAAAATAACTATAATTCCTAGAGAAGGTGGGCGACCCATGTGGTGGTGTTTTTTTGTTTTTTATTTTTGGATGATCGGATGATGGCCCACCTTTGATACACACTCTGTAGAGGTTGACACAACCAATCTATTGTGAGGAAGGGTCTTCTTTTCAATCCTTGAGAAGGGATTGTACCTTAGAGATGGTTGATATGGAGAGATCTCACAGAGCTCTGATACCATGTTATAGTGTATGGAAAAAGAAGAGGAAGAATGGAGAGAAGGTTGTACCTCAATGGAGGATCAACTGCTTATATTTATAATCTGATTGTGCCTTAATCAAGGCTCTAAACATGCTAAATATACAATTAGAATAATGAAAGTGTGTGGGGGCATTTTCATAATACTATAATGAGTCACAGTTTTGATAAGAGTACCAACTAAGCTTGTTCTAATTTTGGCTTTACGCAGCTCGGTAACAATGCATGTTATATTCAGCTCGGCAACAGTGCCTGTTATATTCAGTTCGGCAACAATGCCAGCCTGTACCGAGTCTGAACTAACTTCGGTAAAAGTACTAGCTAGGCATGTCTTGATCTCGGTTATTCGCACATCGGTAATGGTGCCAAATGCGTTCATATCTGGTCTCGGTATCATCTTCAGTTCGGATCAGATAATCGAGATAAGTACTGAGCGTATGTCCACGATTACAGAATGTCTCAAGAGACATATAAGCACTGGATAGAGATAATGAGTTATTCTTATCCAGTGATTACGTCCATAATCCCTGACAGATCGGGATAAATTCTGATTAAGACTCAATCATCGAAAAATCAGGACGAGGATCACGGGATTTTCATTCTATATATGTGAGGAACTAATTTAGAACAAGTACACATACGCTTACGTTTACACACGCCCAAACTTCTGTTTTCTTCCTCCTATCCTTCGTTGAGTTGTTGAACTAACTTAGGCATTGGAGGGCCTTGCGCTAAGAGCAACCAGGGTCTCTGATTGCAGTTTCCTTCTCTTTTTTCAGGTTTCAAGCATTCAATCTTTCCTAAGAAAAACTTCACACCTACCTACGTAAGCCCGTACAAATTTAGGCACTCATAATTGGCACCGACTGTGGGGAAGAAGAAATCAAATTCACAAAGAATTATGCCTCCAAAAGCTAAGAAGGGCGGAGAGTTGTCTAGAACCCAACTACCACCGCCAGTATAGCCAGTGCAGTTACAGTTGTAAGAGCAATTGCCGCCGGGCCCTCTCCAGAGGAGATCGGGGGCAAAGTATGGCCCAGCAAGCGTGGAAGTTCAATCAGGTTCATCTTCGAAGGGGGTGAGGGCACCTCCGCGACAAGATGACCCTTAACAGGAGCGCCCCCGGCGAGATAAATCTCCAGTGCGGCGAGATAAATCTCCTGTGCAACCAAGATCTCGTCAATCCCACCATCAGGTTGATGACGACGAAGATGATGACAACTCTTTCCTCGCAGATATCAAGGCTCAAAACCTTGTTATCCAAGAGCAAGAAGAGTTGATTCATCAACTCCGGCAGCAGCTCCAGGAGAAAACAAAGGCCCTGCTTCCACCACCAAGAAGCGGCCGAGCTCCTTCGGCTGAACAAGATTTGAGGCAAATCCTGAATAACAAGAGGCGTGACAGAGCTCACGATGAAGGCTCGAGTAGCAGCCACTTGAATGAAGACACAAAGAGGCCGCGACAAAGACTGGAGGACAATGATAACTTGAGAGAATGACTTGACCGACAAGTTAAACAAACGGTCCACCAGTACATGGAGGTGGTCGGTTTAACTCAAGATCGACTAAATGCTTACGATTTTGAAGATCTCGGCACATCTCCTCTCTCTCTGGAGATAAGGGATTTTCCCCTCCTATAAAAGTTCAATGTCCTAAGGTTCGTTCTTTACGACGGGACCTCGGACCTTGCAACGCATCTCTGGCATTTTACTCAGTGGACATAGGTATGGGGGGACATCGGTCATTTGAACAGTAGAGTTTTCTCTTCTAGTTTAGGAGACCTCCCCCTGAAGTGGTTCTGCGTACTACCACATGGATCAATCTCGAGTTGACTGAGAGTCGCACGAAACACAGTGTAGAGTCAACAATTTCGTAGAGCCGCATAGATTGTGCTCTCGTACAGAAGTTCCGTATGACGCGCCCGAAGTTCGGGCCCGAGCCATTTTGGACGCAGAACTCCCAAAAGTGTTTTCCAAACCCAAGATTCGCCCGAAACCCGTTTTCAACCGAAAAGGATCTCGAAATAACCTAAAATGCACATCTCAATCCAGAATCCCTTCAAATGGATTTCAAGGCGTAAGACTAGAGTAAACACTCAAAACCCCCGTTAGAGAAAAACGCGATCCCAAATTTTTCTAGAGAGACTATTTGGACCGAGAGTCGCATGAAACATAGTGTAGAGTCAACAATTTCGTAGAGACGCATAGATTGTGCTCTCGTACAGAAGTTTCGTACGACGCGCCTGAAGTTCGGGCCGAAGCCATTTCGGACGCAGAACTTTTAAAAGTGTTTTCCAAACCCAAGATTCGCATGAAACCCGTTTTCAACCGAGAAGGATCTCGAAATAACCTAAATGTGATCTCAATCAAGAATCCCTTCAAATGAATTTCGAGGTGTAAGACTAGAGTACGACACCTGAAACCCTAGTTAGAGAAAAACGCGATCCCGGATTTTTCTAAAGGGAGTATTTGGATCGAGAGTTGCATAAAATAAAGTGTAGAGTCAACAATTTTGTAGAGCCGCATAGACTGTGCTCTCGTACAGAACTTCTGTACGATGCGCCTGAAGTTTGGGCCGGAGCCGTTTCGGACGCAAAACTCCCAGAAGTGTTTTCCAAACCCAAGATTCGCCCGAAACCCGTTCTCAACTGAAAAGGATCTCGAAATAACCTAAACTGCGCATCTCAACCTAAAATCCCTTCAAAAGGATTTCGAGGCGTAAGACTAGAGTACGACACCCGAAACCCCTGTTAGAGAAAAAAGCGATCCCGGATTTTTCTAGAAGGACTATTTGGACCGAGAGTCGCATGAAACACAATATAGAGTCAACAATTTCATAGAGCATCATAGATTGTGCTCTCGGACAAAAGTTCCGTACGACGCGCCAGAAGTTCGGGATGGAGCCGTTTCGGACGCAAAACTCCTAGAAGTGACCTAAGATTCGCCCGAAACCCATTTTCAACCGAAAAGGATCTTGAAATAACCTAAAATGCGCATTTCAATCCAGAAGCCCTTGAAATGGATTTCGAGGCGTAAGACTAGAGTACGACACCCGAAACCCCCGTTAGAGAAAAATGCAATCCTAGATTTTTCTAGTAAAAGTATTTGGATGAAGAGTCACATGAAACACAGTGTAGAGTCAACAATTTCGTCGAGCCGCATAGACTGTGCTCATGTACAGAAGTTCCGTACTTCACGCCCGAAGTTCGAAACGGAGCCGTTTCGGAAGCAGAACTCTCATAAGTGTTTTCTAAACCCAAGATTCGCCCGAAACATGTTTTCAACCAAAAAGGATCTCGAAATAACCAAAAATGCCCATCTGAACCCAAAATCCATTCATATGGATTTTGAGGCGTAAGACTAGAGTACGACACCCGAAACCCCTGTTAGAGAAAAAAACGATCCCGAATTTTTCCAGAGGGACTATTTGGATCGAGAGTCGCATGAAAAACAATGTAGAGTCAAAAATTCGTAAAGACGCATAGATAGTGCTCTCGTTCAGAAGTTCCGTACGACGCGCCCGAAGTTCGGGCCGGAGCCGTTTCGGATGTAGAACTCCCAGAAGTGTTTTCCAAACCCAAGATTTGCCCGAAACCTGCTTTCAATCGAAATCGATCTTGAAATAAACTAAAATACGCATCTCAATCCAGAATCCCTTGAAATGAATTTCGAGGCGTAAGACTAGAGTACGACGCCCGAAACCCCCGTTAGAGAAAAATGCGATCCAAGATTTTTCTAGAAAGAGTATTTGGACGGAGAGTCGCATGAAACACAGTGTAGAGTCAACAATTTCGTCGAGCCGCATGATTGTGCTCTCGTACATAAGTTCCGTACGACGAGCACGAAGTTCGGGCCGGAGCCGTTTCGAACGCAGAACTCCTAAAAGTGTTTTTCAAACCCAAGATTCGCTCGTAACCCGTTTTCACAGGAAAAGATTATCGAAATTACCTAAAATGCGCATCTCAATCAAGAATCCCTTCAAATGGATTTCGAGGCGTAAGACAAGAGTACGACACCCGAAACCCCCGTTAAAGAAAAAAGCGATTGAGGATTTTTCTAGAGGGAGTATTTGGACCGAGAGTCGCATAAAACAAAGTGTAGAGTCAACAATTTCGTAGAGCCGCATAGATTGTTCTCTCGTACGGAAGTTCCGTTCGACGCGCCCGAAGTTCGGGCTGGAGCCGTTTCGGACGGAGAATTCCCAGAAGTGTTTTCCAACACCAAAATTCGCCCGAAACCTGTTTTCAACATAAAAGGATCTCGAAATAAACTAAAATAAGCATCTCAATCCAGAATCCCTTGAAATGGATTTCGATGTGTAAGACTAGAGCACGACACCCGAAACCCCCGTTAGAGAAAAACGCGATCATAGACTTTTCTAGAGGGAGTATTTGGACCGAGAGTCGCATGAAACAAAGTGTAGAGTCAACAATTTCGTAGAGCCGCATAGATTGTGCTCTCGTACAGAAGTTCCATACTTCGCGCCCGAAGCTTGGCTCGGAGCCGTTTCGGACGCAGAACTCCCGGAAGAGTTTTTTAAACCCAAGATTCGCCCGATACCCGTTTTCAACCGAAAATGATTACGAAATAACCTAAAATGCGCATCTAAACTCAAAATCCCTTTAAATGGATTTCGAGGCGTAGGACTAGAGTACGACACCCGAAACCCCCGTAAGAGAAAATCGCGATCCTAGACTTTTCAAGAGGGAGTATTTGGACCGAGAGTTGCATGAAACAAAGTGTAGAGTCAACAATTTCGTAGAGCCGCAAGATTGTGCTCTAGTACAAAAGTTCCGTACGACGCGCTCGCTGTTCAGGCAAGAGCCGTTTCGAACGCAGAACTCCTAGAGGTGTATTCCAAACCCAAGATTCGCCCGAAACCTGTTTTCAACAGAAACGGTACTCGAAATAACCTAAAATGCGCCTCTCAATCCAGAATCCCTTCAAATGGATTTCGAGGCGTAAGATGAGAGTATGACACCCGAAACCCCCGTTAGAGAAAAACACGATCCTAGACTTTTTTAGAGGGAGTATTTGGACCGAGAGTCGCTTGAAACAAAGTGTGGAGCCAACAATTTCGTAGAGCCGCATAGATTGTGCTCTCGTACAGAAGTTCCATAATTTGCGCCCGAAGTTTGGGTCGGAGCCGTTTTGGACGTAGAACTCCCAGAAGTGTTTTCCAAACCCAAGATTCACCCGAAACCCGTTTTCAACAGAAAATGATCTCGAAATAACCTAAAGTGCAAATCTAAACCCATAATCCCTTCTAAATGGATTTCGAGGCGTAACACTAGAATACGACACCCGAAACCCCCGTTAGAGAAAAACGCAATTCCGGATTTTTCTTGAGGGAGTATTTTGACCGAGAGTCGCATGAAACAAAGTACAGAGTCAACAATTTCATAGAGCCGCATAGATTGTGCTCTCGTACAGAAGTTCCATACTTCGCGCTCGAAGTTAGGGTCGAAGCCGTTTCGGACGCTGAAATTCCAGAAGTGTTTTCCTACCCCAAGATTTGTCCGAAACCTGTTTTCAACCGAAAATGATCTCGAAATAACCTAAAATACTCATGTAAACCGAGAATCCCTTCAAATGGATTTCGCGGCGTATGACTAGAGTACGACACCCAAAACCCCCGTTAGAAAAAAATGCAATCCCGGATTTTTCTAGAAGAAGTATATGGACCGAGAGTCCCATGAAGCACAGTGTAGAGATAACAATTTTGTAGACACGCATAGATTGTGCTCTAGTACAGAAGTTCCGTACGACGCGCTCGATGTTCAGGCAAGAGCCGTTTCGAACACAGAACTCCTAGAGGTGTATTCCAAATCCAAGATTCGCCCGAAACTTGTTTTCAACAGAAACGGTACTCGAAATAACCTAAATGCGCATCTCAATCTAGAATACCTTCAAATGGATTTCGAGGCGTAAGACGAGAGTACGACACCCGAAACCCCCGTTAAAGAAAAACGTGATCCTAGATTTTTCTAGAGGGAGTATTTGGACCGAGAGTCGCATGAAACATAGTACAGAGTCAATAATTTCGTAGAGCCGTATAAATTGTGCTCTCGTACAGAAGTTCCATACATCGCGCCTGAAGTTGGGGTCGGAGCCGTTTCGGACGCTGAACTTTCAGAAGTGTTTTCCAAACCCAAGATTTGCCCGAAACCCATTTTCAACCGAAAATGAACGCAAAATAACCTAAAATGCGATCTAAACCCATAATCCCTTCAAATGGATTTCGAGGCGTAAGACTAGAGTACGACACCCGAAACCCCCATTGGAGAAAAACGCAATCCCAGATTTTTTAGAGGGAGTATTTGGATTGAGAGTCACATGAAACAAAGTGTAGGGTCAAAAATTTCGTAGAGCCGCGTAGATTGTGCTCTCGTACAGAAGTTCTGTATAACGTGCCCGAAGTTCGGGCCGGAACCGTTTCGGACACGAAACTCCCAGAAGTGTTTTCCAAACCCAAAATTCGCCAAAAACCCGTTTTCAACCGAAAAGGATCTCGAAATAACCTAAACTGCGCATCTCAACTTAAAATCCCTTCAAATGGATTTCAAGGCGTAAGACTAGAGTACCGGTACACCCGAAACCCCCGTTAGAGAAAAAAGCGATCCCGGATTTTTCTAGAGCGACTATTTGGACTGAGAGTCGCATGAAACACAATGTAGAGTCAACAATTTCGTAGAGACGCAAAGATTGTGCTCATCTACAGAAGTTCCGTACGACGCACCCGAAGTTCGCGCAAGAGCCGTTTCGAATGCAGAACTCCTAGAGGTGTATTCCATAACCAAGATTCGCCCGAAACCCGTTTTCAACCGAAAAGGATCTCGAAATAAACTAAAATACGCATCTCAATCCAGAATCCCTTCAAATGGATTTCGAGGCGTAAGACTAGAGTACGACACCCGAAACCCCCTTAAGAGAAAAACGCGATCCCATATTTTTCTAGAATGAGTATATGGACAGAGAGTCGCATGAAACATAGTGTGGAGTCAACAATTTTCGTAGAGCCGCATAGATTGTGCTCTCGTAAAGAAGTTCCGTACGATGAGCACGAAGTTTGGACTGGAGCCGTTTCGGGCGCAGAACTCCTAGAAGTGTTTTTCAAACCCAAGATTCACCCGAAACCCGTTTTTAGCAGAAAAGGTACTCGAAATAACCTAAAAAGCGCATCTCAACCCAGAATCCCATCAAATGGATTTCGAGGCGTAAGACGAGAGTACGACACCCGAAAACCCCGTTAGAGAAAAATGCAATCCCGAATTTTTCTAGAGGGACTACTTGGACCGAGAGTCGCCTGAAACACAATGTAGAGTCAACAATTTAGTAGAGCCGCATAGATTGTGCTCTTGGACAAAAGTTCCGTACGACGCGCTCGAAGTTCGGGCCGGAGTCGTTTCTAACGCAGAACTCTCAGATGTGTTTTCCGAACCCAAAATTCGCCCAAAACCCGTTTTGAACCGAAAATGATCTCGAAATTACCTAAAATGCACATCTCAATCCAGAATTCCTTCAAATGGATTTCGATGCGTAAGACTAGAGTACGACACCCGAAACTCTCGTTAGAGAAAAACGCGATCCCTGATTTTATTGAGAGAGTATTTGGACCGAGAGTCGCATGAAACACAGTGTAGAGTCAAAAATTTCGTAGAGCCGCGTAGATTGTGCTCTCGTATAGAAGTTCCGTACGACGCGCTCGACGTTCGGGTCGGAGCCGTTTCAGACGCGAAACTCCCAGAAGTGTTTTCCAATCCTAAGATTCGCCCGAAACTCGTTTTCAACCGAAAAGGATCTCGAAATAACCTCAACTGCGCATGTCAACCTAAAATCCTTTCAAATGGATTTCGAGGCGTAAGACTAGAGTACGACACCCGAAACCCCCGTTAGAGAAAAAAGCGATCCTGTATTTTTCTAGAGGGATTATTTGCACCAAGAGTGGTATGAAACAGAATGTAGAGTCAACAATTTCGTAGAGTCATAAAGATTGTTCTCTCGTATAGAAGTTCCGTACGACACGCCCGAAGTTCGGCCGGAGCCGTTTCGGACGCAGAACTCCTAGAAATGTTTTCCAAACCCAAGATTCGCCCGAAACCCGTTTTAAATAGAAAAAGATCGCGAAATGACCTGAGATGTGCATCTCAACCTAAAATCCCTTCAAATGGATTTCATGGCGTAAGACTAGAGTACGACACCCAAAACCCCCGTTAGAGAAAAAAGCGATCTACGATTTTTTTAGAGCGACAATTTGGACTGAGAGTCGCATGCAACACAATGTGGAGTCAACAATTTTGTAGAGACGCAAATATTGTGCTCTCGTACAGAAGTTCCGTACAACGCGCCCGAAGTTTGGACCGGAGCCGTTTCGAACGCAGAACTCCCAGAAGTGTTTTCCAAACCCAAGATTCCCCGAAACCCGTTTTCAACCGAAAAGGATCTCGAAATAACTTAAACTGCGCATCTCAACCTAAAATCCCTTCAAATGGAGTTCGAGGCGTAAGACTACAGTATGACACCCGAAACCCCCGTTAGAGCAAAAAGCGATCCCAGATTTTTCTAGAGGGACTATTTGGACCGAGAGTCGCCTGAAACACAATGTAGAGTCAACAATTTAGTAGAGCCGCATAGATTGTGCTCTTGGACAAAAGTTTCGTACGACGCGCTCGAAGTTCGGGCCGGAGTCGTTTCTAACGCAGAACTCTCAGATGTGTTTTCCGAACCCAAAATTCGCCCAAAACCCGTTTTGAACCGAAAATGATCTCGAAATTACCTAAAATGCGCATCTCAATCCAGAATTCCTTCAAATGGATTTCGAGGCGTAAGACTAGAGTACGACATCCGAAAACCCCATTAGAGAAAAATGCGATACCGAATTTTTCTAGAGGGAGTATTTGGACGGAGAGTCGCATAAAACACAGTGTAGAGTCAATAATTTCGTAGAGCGGCATAGATTGTGGTCTCGCACAGAAGTTCCGTACGACGCACTCGAAGTTCGGGCCGGAGCCGTTTCGAACACAGAACTCCCAGAAGTGTCTTCCAAACTCAAGATTCGCCCGAAAGCCGTTTTCAACTGAAAAGAATCACGAAATAACCTAAACTGCGCATCTCAACCTAAAATCGTTTCAAATGGATTTCGAGGCGTAAGACTAGAGTACGACACCCGAAACCCCCGTTATAGAAAAAAGCGATCCTAGATTTTTCTTGAGGGACTATTTTGGATCGAGAGTCGTATGAAACACAGTGTAGAGTTAAAAATTTCGTAGAGCCACAAAGATTGTGCCCTCGTACAGAAGTTCCGTGCGATTAGATGTGTGGATTGGATTAAGTGGGGCACACGTTAGATTAGATGCGTGGATTGGTGAGTTGGGTTAATGGGTAGATGACCTGACCCGTAGTTTTGACCCAATAACTTAAGCTCAAAGAATATTCTCTTAACCTAATCCCCTTTTATTACGAAGACACGTGTCCCCGTTGTGGGTGGTCAACCCTAAATAAATCGGGAAAGCCCGTCCACATCATCGGTGGTCATAAATCGATCAAATAAAACAAATCAGGATAATCTGTTCACATTCAAAGCGGATTATAAGTGATCCGGACACATCGGTGATCAACTGTCCACATATCGATCTAAAGTCGTCTACAAATGACCCACATAAACATAAACATAAACATAATAGACCTGAATAATAAAGCTCCGACACAAGAGTCCTAAGTCCAAGTAAAGTGCTGGCCATTTCACAATTCATATCACAATCGAATCGTCATATAAAATTTGCCAAGCCACTTTATAGTCCATAACACAATAGGGTATGCATCTAAAGGAATACACATCCTAAACCAACATATATATGCATGCGAAGGTTAAGACATAGATACGAATCAATCCTAAGGTCAAACATAAGGTTTCTCACCCAACAACCACGGGAATCTCTAAAAAATATAAGATCAACGCATCCCTTCTTTATTAATGGTGCATAGACCCAGTTAAGGGTTTTCCAATAGAGATGGGTTGAACTCGAATCCATTAGGATTTGCCCGAGGTCATATGAAGCACTAAACCCTATATTAGTAAGATACCGTGTGCCCAGACAGTATTTACTTAGGTCCAATGATACAATTAATAAAGTACGAACATATAATTTTGACAGATTAAAAATCCAAGATACCATTAAAAATTAATTTGCAAATAATAATAAGAAACAACAATCTTATTTTATAATTTTAGAAAACCTAAAGACCCTATCCAAAACATTTCCACATTCCATTCTTTATAATATAAGCCAAGGGTCTAATTTGGATTTATAAAACAACCAAGGACCTTTTCCAGATTTTAAGGAATGATGGTCTTAATACTAACCTCACATAACACCATCTGATGTCACCAGGGCCTTTCCCTTTTTTTTTTTTAATTCAAAACCGTGGCAGTAAAACACCCACACATAACCTTTTTTTTCCAATTCATGTCCATCTTGAAAAACACCCACAGAAAACTTTTCCATGATGGTAGCTTAACACATGGTGTAATAAGGACACTTGGGTTCTGTCATGTGTAGACACCCTTTCTCCAATTTCCAAAACCGCCCACACAGAAACCCCCTTCACAGAACTCGGTCCAAAGGAAGGTGACTTCACGCTCGGTGCATCATGACCGTCTAGAAAGTGGGCCTCGCCGATTACAATTTGAAGATCATCCACACAAACAGGGTCGTCCAACCAAGTATGGATGGAGGCCCCGATGTGATCCACGATCCAATCACCCTTGCGTCCCACAGCTGATTAAATACGATTAAAATATTTTTCAACCTAACTCACACCCAAATTGAGAATCGAAAGATTGTGCACATATATGTGCAAGGTC
Organism: Camphora micrantha; assembly: GCA_003546025.1. Lineage (NCBI taxonomy): Eukaryota > Viridiplantae > Streptophyta > Magnoliopsida > Laurales > Lauraceae > Camphora > Camphora micrantha. The sequence goes on from QPKB01000010.1 coordinate 10,466,876, forward strand.
TCATTACAGAAAGAGAAAATCAAACCTTCAAGGGCATTAAAAGAAAACGGGTTTCTACATGCATCCACACTGAAATCAACGAGAAACACATGCATCAAATTCACAAATTATGTTTAGGTACTTGCCTTTCGCCGGGGTTGAAGAAAATGCAATAGATCCTAACCAATATCCAATCCGAGATTACCGGAGCGCTCGATCACAATCTTAATACCAATCTGACAAAGAAGATGTGATAAAAATGTTCAGATGAACAGATCTATGGTATTCCTACCCAAATCCTAACATTGGAAAGATTGAGAAGATTGTTAGGAATTTTGTGTATTGCAATTTGATGGATGCATTATCATTTTAGCATCATTCGAATTTTCACACTTGCATTGATTTAGAAAATCTTAAAATCTTAATTTACTCATGCATTGTTTTAAATGTTGTAAATCATATATTTCATGCATGTTTTGATTGGATGTATTTTAATTTGAAAAGAAGTTTTATAAATCAAGCTAGCCAATGGTTTTAAAAGTTTCAAATCATTTTTGGCTTTGTATGTTTCATGATTTTAAAAGAACTTAGATTGAATTAAAATCATGATTCTAACCTTGATTTTATGGCCCAAAAATCCCCACAAGAAATTACTTTAAAAAATACATTTTTGGGAAAACAAGACTTCTACCGACGGCCAAAACCACTTTTACCGGCGGTCACTGGCCCCCGCTAAAAGCAGTTTTTCAAATGGCTATATTTATGACCGTTGTGTACCCGGTCGACCGGGCACAGGGGCAGGTCGACTGAGAACTAGCCGTTGGGCATTTTTTGGGTATAAAATGAAGCTCATTCCTTTGCCAAAGTGTGGAACATCTAAGCCATCCTTGAGGTGTTTGGAGGCAAGAAAAAGGGGAATGAAGTAAGAGAGACCAAGGGGTCATTAGTAAAGCTAAAGCTTGGATTAATGAAGTTAAATCTCTAAGTAAGTTTTACTTTTATTAATCATATGTTATATGCTTTATTTAAATTATTGGTAAATGATTTTTAGCATGATAACTATGATGTGTTGAATCCATTCTTCATTTAATCTTTGATCTAAGTTGGATTGGATTCTTCACCCTTGATTTCAAACCAAGTTTGTTTTAAAACTTTATAGAACATGTTTTGTCAAATCTTTTGATTTCTTTTATAACATGTTTCATTTACTTGATTGAATCACATTGTTGTTTTCATTCATCTAAACTTTAGTTAAATTAGTTTGGTTTTGAAAACAACATAGCACATGCATTACATGTTTAGTGTTAATTAGTTTCATACAACTTGTGAGTCTTTGATTTTCATATCATCAACAAGTTAGTATTTTATACATGTGATTTGCATTTCACTTCAATCAAATCTTTGTGTGCTTTAAACTTTAAAATGCATTAAGCATGCATTTATTGAGCCTTCATTTTAACTTGATTGAAGTTATCACACACACACATCATGAACATACACCTTTGCATTCATATAGTGTTTATGTGAGTTAGATTTTCACTTTCATATCCGCCTAATTAAGAGGCATATTAATTGAGGTTAAATTGTATCTCTTTGAGTGTTTGTGTAGACACTTCTTTGAGAAGATATCTTTATCTTGTAAAGGTTATTGCTTAGCCTAAGAAAAGCATTGTGTAAAGGTTATTGCTAAGCCTAAAAAAGCATCTTGTATAGGTTGTTGTTAAGCCTAGAAAAACAACATTGTTAGGTTATTGGTTATCCTTGGAAAGCATATTGTAGAGGTTATTGCTTAGCCTTTTTCAAAAGCATAAATAGTGGAAATCCGGTGGGGTGTTGGGACACAAGCCGGTAGTGGATGTAGGCATTGAGGCCGAACCACTATAAATCATTGTGTAGTGGTGTATGCTTTGTGGTGATTATTTTGTTTAAACTTCCGCATATTGTATGTTAATCATCACATGTGACTAGTTGATTGTTAAGAAGTTAAAATTTGCCATAATTAGTCATTGAGTGTAGATCACCCTATTCACCCCCCCTCTAGGGTTAGGATCCCGGACTTTCAAAGATAACCTAAAAGTACAGATCTACTCCTAAAGATCTGAGGAGAAGGTTACCTGAGATGAGAAAGTCGAATCAAGAATGATGGTATCTTCAGATCTAGATTCTAATAGCTGGATCCTAAAGCTGCAATGGCTTGGGAAGTTGAAAGAGGAAGAAGACGAAGAAGTTACGGGAGTAGTTGCAGAGATAAGTGAGGAGGGATAAAAACGTGTCTTCGTAATAAAAGGGGATTAGGTTAAGAGAATATTCTCTGGGCTTAAGTTATTGGGTCAAAACCACGGGTCAGGTCATCTACCCATTAACCCAACTCACCAATCCACGCATCTAATCTAACGTGTGCCCCACTTAATCCATAACCACCCTTTTATTACGAAGACATGTGTCCCCGTTGTGGGTGGTTAGCCCTAAATAAATCGGGAAAGCCCGTCCACATCAACGGTGGTCATAAACCGATCAAATAAAACAAATCAGGATAACCTGTTCACATTCAAAGCAGATTATAAGTGATCCGGACACATCGGTGATCAACCGTCCACATATCGATCTGCAGTCATCCACAATTAACCCACATAAACATAAACATAATAGACCTGAATAATAAAGTTCCGACACAACAGTCCTAAGTCCAAGTAAAGTGCTGGCCATTTCACAATCCATATCACAATCGAATCGTCATATAAAATTTGCCAAGCCACTTTATAGTCCATAACACAATAGGGTATGCATCTAAAGGAATACACATCCGGCCGGAGCCATTTCGGATGCGAAACTCTCAAAAGTGTTTTCCAAACCCAAGATTCACTCGAAACCCATTTTCAACCGAAAAGGATCACGAAATAACCTAAACTGTGCATCTCAACCTAAAATCCCTTCAAATGGATTTCAAGGCGTAAGACTAGAGTATGACACCCGAAACCCCCGTTAGAGAAAAAATGATCCCGGATTTCTCTAGAGCGACTACTTGGACCGAGAGTCGCATGAAACACAATGTAGAGTGAACAATTTTGTAGAGATGCAAAGATTGTGCTCTCGTACAGAAGTTCCGTACGACGCGCCCGAAGTTCGGGCCGGAGCCATTTCGGACGAAGAACTCTTAGAAGTGTTTCCCAAACCCAAGATTCGCCCGAAACCCGTTTTCAACCGAAAAGGAACTCGAAATAACCTAAAATGGGCATCTCAATTCAGAAGCCCTTAAAATGGATTTCGAGGCGTAAGACTAGAGTACGACACCCGAAACCCCCGTTAGAGAAAAACGTGATCGTAGATTTTTCTAGAAAAAGGATTTGGACGGAGAGTCGCATGAAATACAGTGTAAAGTCAACAATTTCATAGAACCGCAAAGATTGTGCTCACGTACAGAAGTTCCATACGACTAGCACGAAGTTCGGACCGGAGCCGTTTCGGAGGCAAAACTCCCAGAAGTGTTTTTGAAACCCAAGATTCGCCTGAAAATTGTTTTCAACCGAAAAGGATCTTGAAATAACCTAAAATGCGCATCTCAACCTAGAATCCCTTCAAAGGATTTCGAGGCGTAAGACTAGAGTACGACACCCAAAACCCTCGTAAGAGAAAAATGCGATCCTGGATTTTTCTAGAGGGAGTATTTGGAGCGAGCGCTGCATGAAACACAGTGTAAAGTCAACAATTTCATAGATCCGCAAAGATTGTGCTCAGGTATAGAAGTTCTGTACGACGAGCACGGAGTTCGGACCGGAGCCGTTTCGGAGGCAAAACTCCCAGAAGTGTTTTTGAAACCCAAGATTTGCCTGAAAAATGTTTGCAATCGAAAAGGATCTCGAAATAACCTAAAATACACATCTCAACCCAGAATCCCTTTAAATGGATTTCGAGGCGTGAGACAAGAGTATGACACCCGAAACCCCCGTTTGAGAAAAACGCTATCCTAGATTTTTCTAGAGGGAGTATTTGGACCGAGAGTCGCATGAAATAAAGTACAGAGTCAACAATTTCATAGAGCCGCATAGATTTTGCTCTCGTACAGAAGTTCCATACTTCGCACCCGAAGTTGAGGTCAGAGCCATTTCGGACGCTAAACTTCCAGAAGTGTTTTTCGAACCCAAGATTCGCCCGAAACCCGTTTTTAAATGAAAATGATCTCGAAATAACCTAAAATGCGCATCTAAACCTAGAATCCCTTCAAATGGATTTCGAGGGGTAAGAGTAGAGTACGACACCCGAAACCCCCGCTAGAGAAAAACGCGATCCTATATTTTTTTTGGACGAGTATTTGGACCGAAAGTCCCATGAAACACAGTGTAGAGACAACAATTTTGTAGAGCCGCATAGATTGTGCTCTCGTACAGAAGTTTCGTACGACGCGCTAGAAGTTCGGGCAAGAGCCGTTTCGAATGCAGAACTCCCAGAGGTGTATTCCAAACCCAAGATTCGCCCGAAACCCGTTTTCAACCGAAAAGGATCTCAAAATAAACTAAAATACGCATATTAATCTAGAATCCCTTCAAATGGATTTCGAGGCATAAGACTAGAGTACGACACTCGAAACCCCCATTAGAGAAAAACGCGATCCCAGATTTTTCTAGAAAGAGTATTTGGACGGAGAGTCACAGGAAACATAGTATAGACTCAACAATTTTCGTAGAGCCACATAGATTGTGCTCTCGTGAAGAAGTTCCGTATGACGAGCACGAAGTTCGGGCCGGAGCTGTTACGGACGCAGAATTCCAGAAGTGTTTTTCAAACACAAGATTCACTTGAAACCCGTTTTCAACAGAATAGGTACTCGAAATAACCAAATATGCGCATCTCAACCTAGAATCCCATCAAATAGATTTCGAGGCGTAAGACTAGAGTACGACACCCGAAAACCCCGTTAGAGAAAAAAGCGATCTCGGATTTTCTAGAGGGACTATTTGGACCGAGAGTCGCCTGAAATACAATGTAGAGTCAACAATTTAGTAGAGCCGCATAGATTGTGCTCTCGGACAAAAGTTCCGTACGACGCGCCCGAAGTTCGGGCCGGAGTCATTTCGGACGCAGAACTTTCAGATGTGTTTTCCAAACCCAAAATTCGCCCGAAACCAGTTTTGAACCGAAAAGGATGTCGAAATTACCTACAATGCGCATCTCAATCTAGAATCCCTTCAAATGGATTTCGAGGCGTAAGAGTAGAGTGCAGCACCCGAGAACCCTGCTAGAGAAAAATGCGATACTGAATTTTTCTAGAGGGAGTATTTGGACGGAAAGTCGCATGAAACACGGTGTAGAGTCAACAATTTCGTACAGCGGCATAGATTGTGCTCTCGCACAGAAGTTCCATATGACGCACTCAAAGTTCGAGCCGGAGCCATTTCGGACGCAGAATTCCCAGAAGTGTTTTCCAAACCCAAGATTCGCCCGAAACCCGTTTTCAACCGAAAAGGATCGCGAAATAACCTAAACTACACATCTCAACCTAAAATCTTTTCAAATGGATTTCGAGGCGTAAGTCTAGAGTACGACACCCGAAACCCCCGATAGAGAAAAAAGCGATCCTAGATTTTTCTAAAGGGACTATTTTGGACCGAGAGTCGTATGAAACACAGTGTAGAGTCAAAAATTTCGTAGAGCAACAAAGATTGTGCCATCGTACAGAAGTTCCGTATTTCGCGCTCGAAGTTCGAGCCAAAGCCGTTTTTGACGCAAAACTCCCAAAAATGTTTTCCAATCCCAAGATTCGCCTGAAACCCGTTTTCAACAGAAAAGGATCGCGAAATAACCTAAAATGCGCATTTCAACCGAGAATCCCTTGAAATAGATTTCGAGGCGTAAGTCTAGAGTACGACAGCCGAAACCCCCGTTGGAGAAAAACGCGTTGCCTGATTTTATGGAGGGAGTATTTGAACCGAGAGTCACATGAAACAAAGTATAGGGTCAAAAACTTCGTAGAGCCGCGTAGATTGTGCTCTCGTACAGAAGTTCCGTACAACGTGCCCGAAGTTCCGGCAGGACCCATTTCGGACGCGAAACTCCCAGAAGTGTTTTCCAAACCCAAGATTCGCTCGAAACCCATTTTCAACCGAAAAGGATATCGAAATATCCTAAACTACGCATCTCAACCTAAAATCCCTTCAAATGGATTTCCAGGCGTAAGACTAGAGTACGACACCCGAAACCCCCGTTAGAGAAAAAAACGATCATGGATTTCTCTTGAGAGACTACTTGGACCGAGAGTCGCATAAAACACAATGTAGAGTCAACAATTTCGTAGAGAAGCAAAAATTGTGCACTTGTACAGAAGTTTCGTATGACGCGCTCGAAGTTTCGGGCCGGAGCCGTTTCGGACGCAGAACTCCCAGAAGTGTTTTCCAAGCCCAAGATTCGTCGGAAACCCATTTTCAACCGAAAAGGAACTCGAAATAACCTAAAATGGGCATCTCAATCTAGAATCCCTTAAAATGGATTTCGAGGCGTAAGACTAGAGTACAACACCCGAAACCCCCGTTAGAGAAAAACGCGATCGCAGATTTTTCTAGAAATAGTATTTGGACGGAGAGTTGCATTAAACATAGTGTAAAGTCAACAATTTCATAGAACCGCAAAGATTGTGCTCACGTACAGAAGTTCCGTACGACGAGCACGAAGTTCGGGCCAGAGCCGTTTCAGAGGCAAAACTCCCAGAAGTGTTTTTGAAGATTCGCCCGAAAAATGTTTTCAACCGAAAAGGATCTCGAAATAACTTAAAATGCGCATCTCAACCCAGAATCCCTTTAAATGGATTTCGAGGCGTAAGACAAGAGTACGACATCCGAAACCCCCATTAGAGAAAAACGCGATCCTAGATTTTTCTAGAGGGAGTATTTGGACCGAGAGTCGCATGAAACAAAGTATAGAGTCAACAATTTCGTAGAGCCGCATAGAATGTGCTCTCGTACAGAACTTCCATACCTCGCGCTCGACGTTGGGGTCGGAGCTGTTTCGGACGCTAAACATCCAAAAGTGTTTTTCGAACCCAAGATTCGCCCAAAAACCCGTTCTCAAACGAAAATGATCTCGAAATAACCTAAAATGCGCATCTAAACCTAGAATCCCTTCAAATGGATTTCGAGGCGTAAGAGTAGAGTACGACACCCAAAACCCCCGCTAGAGAAAAACACGATCCTGGATTTTTCTAGAGGGACTATTTTGATCCGAGAGTCGTATGAAACACAGTGTAGAGTCAAAAATTTCGTAGAGCCGCGTAGATTGTGCTTTCGTACAGAAGTTCCGTATAACGAGCCTGAAGTTCCGGCCGGAGCTATTTCGGACGCGAAACTCGCAGAAGTGTTTTCCAAACGCAAGATTCGCTCGGAACCCGTTTTCAATAGAAAAGGATCTCGAAATAACCTAAACTGCGCATCTCAACCTAAAATCCCTTCAAATGGATTTCAAGGCATAAGACGAAAGTACGACACCCGAAACCCCCGTTAGAGAAAAAACGAACCCGGATTTCTCTAGAGCGACTACTTGGACCGAGAATCGCATGAAACACAATGTAGAGTCAACAATTTCGTAAAGACGCAAAGATTATGCTCTCGTACAGAAGTTTCGTCCGACGCACCCGAAGTTTGGGCCGGAGCCATTTCGGACGCAAAACTCCAGAAGTGTTTCCCAAACCCAAGATTCGCCCGAAAACCCGTTTTCAATTGAAAAGGAACTCGAAATAACCTAAAATGGGCATCTCAATCCAGAATCCCTTAAAATGGATTTCGAGGCGTATGACTAGAGTACGTCACTCGAATCCCCCATTAGAGAAAAACGCGATCCCAGATTTTTCTAGAAAGGGTATTTGGACAGAGAGTCGCATGAAACGCAGTGAAGAGTCAACAATTTTCGTAGAGCCGCATAGATTGTGCTCTCTTGAAGAAGTTCCGTACGACGAGCACGATGTTCGGGCAGAAGCCATTACGGACGCAGAACTCCAGAAGTGTTTTTCAAATCCAAGAATCGCTCGAAACCCCTTTTCAACAGAATAGGTACTCGAAATAACCAAAAATGCGCATCTCAACCCAGAATCCCATCAAATAGATTTCGAGGTGTAAGACTAGAGTACGACACCCGAAACCCCCGTTAGAGAAAAACGTGATCCCGGATTTTTCTAGAGGGACTATTTGGACCGAGAGTTGCCTGAAACACAATGTAGAGTCAACAATTTAGTAGAGCTGCATAGATTGTGCTCTCGGAAAAACGTTCCGTACTACATGGCCGAAGTTTGGGCCAGAGTCGTTTCGGACGCAGAACTCTCAAATGTGTTTTCCAAACCCAAAATTCGCCCGTAACCCGTTTTGAACCGAAAAGGATCTCAAAATTACCTAAAATGTGTATCTCAATCCGAAATCCCTTCAAATGGATTTCGAGGCGTAAGACTAGAGTACGACACCCGAAAGCCCCGTTAGAGAAAAATGCGATACTGAATTTTTCTAAAGGGAGTATTTGGACGGAGACTCGCATGAAACGCTGTGTAGAGTCAACAACTTTGTAGAGCGGCATAGATTGTGTTCTCGCACAGAAGTTCCGTACGACGCGCTCGAAGTTCGAGCCGGAGCCGTTTCGGATGCAGAACTCCCAGAAGTGTTTTCCAAACCTAAGATTCGCCCGAAACCCGTTTTCAACCGAAAAGGATCGCGAAATAACCTAAACTGCGTATCTCAACCTAAAATCTTTTCAAATGAATTTCGAGGCGTAAGTTTAGAGTATGACACCCGAAACCCCCGTTGGAGAAAACCGCGATCCCTGATTTTCTAGAGGGAGTATTTGGACCGAGAGTCGCATGAAACAAAGTGTAGGGTCAAAAATTTCGTAAAGCCGCGTGTAAGTCCATGGATCCGAACCCTAGAGGGGGGGTGAATAGGGTGAACTTCTAATAAGTGACCAATTATGCCAAATTCTAACTTCTTTAAAATCAATTAATCACAAGTGATGATATAGAACTAAAGTGCGGAAGATAACAAAAACAATCATCACAAAGCATTCACCATAACATAAGGATTTATAGTGGTTCGGCCTCAATGCCTACATCCACTACTGGCTTGTGATCCAACACCCCACCGGATTTCAACTATTTATGCTTTTAAATAGGCTAAGCAATAACCTTTACAATATGCTTTCCAATGCTAAGCAATAACTTTTTACACTATGCTTTTTTTAGGCTAAGCAATAACCTCTACAACCAAAAGGTTGGTTATCTCTCTAAGTAGTGTCTAAATACACTTGATGGAGATACAATTTAAGCTCAATACAATTGCCTCTTAAATAGGCGGATATGAAAGTGAAAATCTAATTCAAATACACACACTATGAATGCAAAGATGAATGCACAATGTATATGTATGATGTCCTCAATCAATTTGAAAATTAAAGCTCATAAATATATGCCAAAGGCTTTTATGAGCTAGAAATCATAGTTTATAAATCAATTCAAAACATATACATGTTAAGGACACAACAAATAAAAGTTTATCATGCTAGAAAAGATTTACCAATAATTAAAGAAAAGCATGAAAACATATGATTAGGAAAGGTAAAGCTTACTTGGTGATTTAATTCAATAAAACCAAGCTTTAGCTTTCCAAATGTCCCTTATCCTTCCATAGCTCATTCCCCTTTGTTGGCTTCAAAACATCTCAAGGAGGGCCTCTTTGTTCCTCAAAATTTCTTTAGGAATGAGCTTCTATTTATACAAAAAAATGCCCAACGGCTAGTCCCCAGTCGACCTGGTACCTTGCCGGTCAACCTAGCCTTCAACGGTAAAAAATCTGACCGTTTGAAAAAGAGCACAACGGCTCTTTCCCGTGTTAGGAATTTTGTGTATTGCAATTTGATGGATGCATTATCATTTTAGCATCATTCGAATTTTCACACTTGCATTGATTTAGACAATCTTGAAATCTTGATTTATTCATGCATTGTTTTAAATCTTGTAAATCATATGTTTCATGCATGTTTTGATTGGATGCATTTTAATTTGAAAAGAAGTTTTATGAATCAAGCTAGCCTATGTTTTAAATCTTTCAAATCATTTTAGGCTTTTATATTTCATGATTTTAAAAGCACTTAGATTGAATTAAAATCATGTTTCCAAACTTGATTTAATGGCCCAAAAGTCTCCACAAGAAAATACTTTAATAATACAATTTTTGGGGGAAAAAGGTCTCAGGCCCAGGTTGACCTGCAGTGTGCTCGGTCGACTGAGCCCATGGACCCAATCGACCGCGCACACTGCGGGTCGACCGGGAAAGAGCCGTTGTGCTCTTTTTCAAACGGTCAGATTTATGATCGTTGAAGGCCAGGTTGACTGGGGAAAGGGCAGGTCGACCGGGGACTAGCCGTTGGGCAATTTTTTGTATAAAAAGAAGCTCATTCCTAAAGAAATTGGGAGGAACAAAGAGGCCCTCCTTGAGATGTTTTGAGGCCAATCAAAGGGGAATGAGCTAAGGATGGCTAAGGGACATTTGGAAAGCTAAAGCTTGGATTAATGAAGTTAAATCTGTAAGTAAGCTTTACTTTTCTTAATCATATGTTTTCATGTTTTGTTTTAAATATTGGTAAATCCTTTCTAGCATGATAAACTATGATTTGTTGTGTCCTTAACATGTATATATTTTGAATTGATTTATTGTTTTGGATGCAACACTTTGATTCAAACCAAGTAGTACTTAAATTGGTATATCTAAGTAAATCATGTTTTTGTAAACATCTTTGAAATTATATGTAAACATGATTCCTATACTTGGTTGAATCTTTGGTTGTTGTTTTTCATCATAAGAAAATCACTTTCAAACCTATCTTATGTTTTGGATTCAACAACTTCACAAATCATATGTACTTTAGTTTTAAAATTTCACAACTTGCTTAACTTTGATAGGTATATCATTTTCAAGTTGTATTTTTAAGCACATGTAATTTGTCCATTGATTTCAATTAAATCTATTTTTGTGTTTTACACTTTCAAATGCTTTAAGCATACATATATTAAGCTTCATTGTTAATTTGATTGAAATCCTTATGTATCACATGTTTTGTTCTTAAACTTTCACAACTTGCTTGAACTAGATAGGTAAATCTTTTATAAGTTGTTTTTAACATGTGATTAGCATTCTTTCCTCAATCATAAATGTTTTTATGAGCTAAAACTTTTAAAAGCCTTTGGCATACATTTATGAGCTTTAATTTTCAAATTGATTGAGGACATTATACATATACATTGTGCATTCATCTTTGCATTCATAGTGTGTGTGTGTGTGTGAATTAGATTTTCACTTTCATACCCGCCTATTTAAGAGGCAATTGTATTGAGCTTAAATTGTATCTACATCAAGTGTATCTAGACACTACTTAGAGAGATAACCAACCTTTTGGTTGTAGAGGTTATTGCTTAGCCTAAGAAAAGCATAGTGTAAGAGGTTATTGCTTAGCATTGGAAAGCATATTGTAAAGGTTATTGCTTAGCCTATTGAAAAGCATAAATAGTGGAAATCCGGTGGGGTGTTGGATCACAGGCCGGTAGTGGATGTAGGCATTGAGGCCGAACCACTATAAATCCTTGTGTGATGGTGAATGCTTTGTGATGATTGTTTTTGTTATCTTCCGCACTTTAGTTCTATATCATCACTTGTGACTAATTGGATTAAAGAAGTTAGAATTTAGGATAATTAGTCACTTATTAGAAGCTCACCCTATTCACCCCCCCCCCCTCTAGGGTTTAGATCCATGGACTTACAAGTGTTATCAGAGCGAGGTTACTCCATTTTAGGGCTTAACAACCCGGAGTTGATCCTTATCTGGATTAGAACCCTAGTGTTGTGTCTTATTGCATATCTTTAAAATGATTTCCACCATGATCGAAATTGATTTTTTCCTTCCTAGCTCTTTATTTCCCCAACGAATCTTTTTACCACTCTAAAAACTTTTTTGAGTTAAATCTCCAAGAGTTGGTGGGACTTCAAAGTGAACTCTCAAGGACAACCTTTTCAAGACCTTAGGTGAATCTTTAAAGGTAGACATTTAGACTATCCTTAAGGCCTTGAACCTCTCTAGACTAACCTATTCTTTTTAGTTATATCTTATTGTTGGTCTTGTTACATTTGCATTTTGTTTCTATATAGTCACATCTCTTTAAATGCAATGTTTCTTTGTGATCATTTGATTTTGTCTTCATCTCATGGTTTTCAAAATCCTTTGATTGCAATATTATCATGATAGATTTGCATTTTGATCATATAATTATATCTCTTGTAGTGCATTTCTATTTATGCTCAATTGATTGTGACTACATAAGCTTTCATAGCTAAGATTTTTCATGATCAATTGATGTTGGAAAATGTTCTAAGCTTTATTGGTTATATTTATAAAAGCATTTTCCTTGAATTTATTTCCTTGTGCCTAGTTATAAATATATCTTTTGAAAGGAAATAAAATTTACAAACAATTTGCTTCTTTACTCAACAAAGTCACATTCTTTCAAAAGAAAATTGATTTTGATGTTTTACATTTCATGGTTGGGTATGGTCTCATTGATTTGCATATTTTTCTTAACCTTGTATATCTTTTCATTAATGTAAATTGATGTTGTTTATGCTCTTTTTAGTAAAATATTTTCTTTCATGATCATTTGAGATTCAAAAATGCATATGAGATTTTATATGCTACACTCATTTGATATGATATTCATATCCCTTTCCGTTGCATTGTAAGCTTAGTACATTTGCTAAATGTAGAGATTTTGCATGATAGATTAATGGATCATCTTAGATGAATTGGATTTAAACCATTGTTCTTTATAGGTAAACCCATATATGAGATCCATTTTCATTTATATGTGATCTATGATATCCTTCTAACTTCATACTTTCTTGTGCACACATGGTTGTATTCTTTGTTGATGATATAGTATGAGTTAGATCTTGATTGTGATTGATCATCTCTATGCAAATGTCAATGAGTTCCATGTATGGTTGTCATCTTAGTTATATTCGAAGATACCATACTAGAACGCTCAAATCCATCCTTTATGCTTTCTAAGTCATTATTTTTGAAATGGATGATTATGATGTTGTTTCATGTATATTCTCTTATAGATGTCATTCTTATACATGTTTTAACTTCATAGTGTTAGGGATTTTGTATATTGCAATTTGATGGATGCATTATCATTTTAATCATCATTTGAATTTTCACACATGCATTGATTTAGAAAAACTTGAAATCTTGATTTACAATGCATTGTTTTTTAGATTTGTAGAACTATTGATTTATGCATGTTTTATTTTTAATCTTGGATGCATTTAAATTGAAAAAGAAGTTTTATGAATCAAGCTAGCCTATGTTTTAAATCTTTCAAATCATTTTAGGCTATTATGTTTCATGATTTTAAAACTCTTAGATTGATTTAAATCATGATTCCAAACTTGATTTAATGGCCCAAAAGTCCCCACAAGAAAAATCTTTGAAATATGCATTTTTGGGGAATTTGGTCCCTGGGCCCCAGTCGACCCGCAGTGTGCTCGGTCGACCGAGCCCATGGACCCAGTCGACCACACACATTGCAGGTCGATCGGGAAAAGAGCCGTTGGGCTACTTTTTCAAACGGTCAGATTTTTTACCGTTAAGGCCAGGTCGACCAGGGAAAGGTGTAGGTCGACCGGGGACTAGCCGTTGGGCACTTTTTGGGTATAAAATGAAGCTCATTCCTTTACCAAAGAGAGGAACAAAAGAGGCCCTCCTTGAGATGTTTTGAGGCCAATCAAAGGGGAATAAGCTAAGGAAGGATAAGGGACATTTGGAAAGCTAAAGTTTGGATTAATGAAGTTAAATCTCTAAGTAAACTTTACTTTTTGTTAATCATATATTATATGCTTTGTTTAAATTATTGGTAAATGATTTTTAGCATGATAACTATGATGTGTTGAATCCATTCTTCATTTAATCTTTGATCTAAGTTGAGTTGGATTGTTCACCCTTGATTTCAAACCAATTATGTTTTAAAAACTTTATAAAACATGTTTTGTCAAAACCTTTGATTTCTTTTGTAACATGTTTCATTTACTTGGTTGATTTATATTGTTGTTTTCATTCATTTGATCCTTAGTTAAACTTTTGTTTTTGAAAACAACATTGCACATGCATCACATGTTTAGACATAATTAATTTCATACAACTTGTGAGCTTTTGATTTTCATATCATCAACAAGTTAGTATTTTGTACATGTGATTTGCATTTCACTTCAATCAAATCTTTGTGTGCTTTAAACTTTAAAATGCATTAAGCATACATTAATTGAGCCTTTATTTTAAACTTGATTGAAGTTTTCACACACACACTTCATGAGCATTTATCTTAGCATTTCATAGAGTGTTGTGTGAGTTGAATTAAACTCTCTTATTCGCCTATTTTAGAGGCAATTAAATTGAGCTTAAATTGTAATCTCTTAAAGTGTTTGTGTGACACTTATTTGAGAAATCATCTTTTGTAAAGGTTATTGCTTAGCCTAAGAAAAGCATAGTGTAGAGATTATTGCTTAGCCCAGAAAAGCACATTGATAGGTTGTTGTTTAGCCTAGAAAAACAACATTGTTAGGTTATTGCTTAGCCTTGGAAAGCATATTGTAGAGGTTATTGCTTAGCCTTTTCAAAAGCATAAATAGTGGAACTCCGGTCGGGTGTTGGATCACAAGCCGGTAGTGGATGTAGGCATTGAAGCCGAATCACTATAAATCATTGTGTAGTGGTGTTTGCTTTGTGGTGATTGTTTTGTTTAAGCTTCCGCATATTGTTTGTTAATCATCACATGTGACTAGTTAACTGTTAAGAAGTTAAAATTGGCCTTAATTAGTCGTAAAGTGTAGATCACCCTATTCACCCCCCCTCTAGGGTTAGGATCCACGGACTTTCAATTGGTATCAGAGCCTCGTGCTCTATTTTAAGATCAAGTATTTTAGAACTCTTGATAATGTGTAAAAACCTAGAGTCAAAACCCTAGTGTTGTATTTTCATGAAAATCATTAGAATGGATTCCACTATGTTAGGTTGTATAGATTCATGTGTAGATTCTTCTAGACCCCTTCTTCTTCCATCTATTTGAGATTCAAACCTTCAAATTAATGAATCTCAATTTGACTTAAAAGAAGAAGAAAATGATGAAAATGAAGATGACCTTCATCAAGCTTATGATGAATTATATACATTGTCCTTAAAGCTTGATAAGAATAATAAATGACTTATAGAAGAATCTAAAAGACTAAACAAAGAATTAGTTTCTTCAAAAGATGAACTTAGAGAGAAAGAAGAATTAATAAATTGTGTAGAATCTAAGTTCATGAGCTCTTTACATAACCTATCTAATGTTCAAGATGAACTAAATGAATTAAAGATAGGATGTGATGAACTAAATAAGGAAAACTTAGAACTAAGAGATCAATTAAAAAGGCAAGATAAAGACATTAACAATTTTGAATCCAAGTTGACTATTTCTAAGGAAAATTTATCTAATGCTCAAAATAAGATAAAAACTCTAGAACTTGGATCTAATGTTATTAATGAACTTAAATTTGATTTAAAATTTTCCCATGAAGAACTAAACATATTTAAGGGAATTGCAAATGAACTAACAAAAGTTAAAAATGAAAATTCAACCCTTAAAAACCAAGTCACTCAACTTGAAAGCTACAAACAAAAGTATGAGTGCAAATTTACCCAAAGTGAAGAAAAATTTGAAAAGTTATTAAAATTGGGTAAATCACAAAGAGATAGGACGGGTCTTAGTTACAATAGGAATATTTCACATGACCCTAAATTCACCAACACTTTTGTGAAAGGTGAGTCCTCATTCTCTAGCACTCACACTTCCTTGCCCATATCTAAATGTAATTATTGTGGCATTGAAGGGCATTTTAGGTTTAAGTGCAAAGTAAGAAGAAGCCATGTGTCTAAACCCATCTTTGAACCCAAGAAAGTAGAATCAAAATCTATGAAGGGTAAGACACTAAAAATAAAAGAAGACTCCAAGAAAATCAAACAAGTTAAATCAATTAAAAAGGAGTCTCCTAAGATAGATTCTAAAAAGGTTAAACAAGTTAAACCAATTATAAAAGAATCTATCAACAAAAAGCTTCTCAATCTTTCTCCCTTAAATCAACCCATGAAAGAACTTTTGAAGAAAATAACAAAATTAAATTTAAAATTCAAAAGTCAAATAAAGGGAGAAAATAAGAAGAAAAGAAATCAATCCCCTAAGAAGAGGAATCACTAACCTCAAAAGACTAATCACCAACCTAAGCTAAATTTAGTTAAATCACATAATGGTAATAAGGCTAAATTGAAAATTTATCAAGTCAAATCTCTTAAAGTTGGTGGGACTTCTAACCTAGACCTCAAAGATCAACCCTCTCAAGACCTTAGGTGGATTCTTAAAGTTATATACTTAGTCAAACCTTAAGGCCTTGAACCTCCTTGACCAACCTATCCTTTTTAGTTAAATCTTTTTGTTGGTCATGATCATTTGCATTTATGTTCTTTCAATAGTTACACTTCTTTAAATGCAATGTTTATTCGTGATCAATTGATTTTGTTTTCATGTACTTCTCTAGTTACATATCATGGTTTTCAAAATCATTTGATTATGTTTTCCTCATGATAGATTTGCTTCTTACTCTCATATAGTTATATCTTGTATTGCATTTCTACATGATCAATTAATTATGATTTCAAAAGCTTTCATAGCTACATCTTTCATAATCAATTGATATTGCAAAATCATTTGTTTGAATGTCTTATTTGTTTTGAAAAACAAATGATTTGAAACATTTTGGATTTTCCATGTTTTTCTAAGTTATACTTTCTAATGGAAAATTATTGTTTTATAAAGCCAACTTGCATGTGTTTCAAATAAGTTATATATTATTAAATGCAAGTTGAAAATTGATTATCTTCAAAATCATTCTTTTTATGCTCATTGTTGGATTTTGTTTATTGAAATGATTTGAAGATGATATGAATGGAAATGCTCTAAATCATTATTAGTTATAATCATCAAAGCATGTTCCATGTTCTCATTTCTTTATGCAATTGGTTATATCAACTTAAATGGAAATGAATGTTGTGATAGACAATTTGCATGTTTGACCATTTAGTTACATTCTTGTTATATGCAAATGTCTATATAGTTCCTTGTTTGGTTGTGCTTAATTTTAGTTTTATTTGTAGACACCATTTTAGGACTCTTAAATCCATCCTTTGTGCTTTCTAGTCATTTTTTTTGGATGGTTATGTTGTTGATTCATGTATAGTTTTCTTATTGGTATCATTCTTTATACATGACTCAACTTCATAATAGTGTGCTTAATCATATGAACCTCTTTGAAATTCATTTCTTGTATTTCATAGTTATATCTATTGTTTGATGGATTTCATAGATGTTGAATTCATATGATCTTGACACTTTGTAAATTGCATGTTCTTTTAAGTTATATCTTGTTATGCAATTTCTCATGTTCATCACTATGCTCATTAGTTATATCTTTAAAAGTGATGAATATTCATATATGATGCTTGATTTTGTATATGTCACATTCCATTAGCATCATAATTTCCATGTTTGAATTTCATTTTACTCATCTTGCTCTTTATAGTCATATTTTATGATTGAATGAAATGTTTTCAAAACTTTCATAGCATATGATTTTCATAGTTAAATTGGTTGATGTTATGTTTAGTAATCCCCATAACATCATGGATAGCTCTAATTTGGATGAACCCTAATAGTTATATTCCTTAACTCCATTTTAGAGTGATTGAGTTAATAGCCATATCCTTCAATCTCAATTGGTATATTTGTTTTATATATATTTCAATTGATATCCATGATAGATTATCCTTTTGACCTTGCTCTTTAATTATCCTATAGCTTACCCGTCAATTGGTATCTTTATAATGGTAATTTGATCATATTGAGCTCTATTGTTATATGTCTTTAATTCTTTCCTTGAAGTTTACCCTCAATTGGTAAAACTATCTTCTTCTTGCTCCAAATAGTTAAATATTTGTCAAAAGTTTGACAAAAGGAGAGAATGGATTGAGGGGGAGTGTAAACCTTCATAGGAAGTATTAGTTTTGATCAAATTCACCCTTGTATTGTCTCTTTACCCTTTTAGATTGCTATTCATACATGATGGCCTGTTATGAATTTCATTTTCGAATTCTTTTGTTAACAGGTGCTACTCAAAGGTATTTTCTTTATTTCATGTGTGTAGGATCCTTTGCAATTTAATGTCAAAGGGGGAGAGAGTGTTCAAGTTGTCTAAACGGGGAGAAAATGCATTTCTTGCCAAAAGGGAGAGAGTGCATGGTCAAAGGGGGAGTGTGAAAGAAGAGAAAGCTTGGGAGCTAAAAGAAGATGCTTGGCCAATGAAAAGAAAGCTTGAAGAATGATCAAGCTCCAAGCATCAAGGAGAATGAAGAAAAAGACCTAGGGCCCAAGCTAAGTGAAGAAGCATCCAAAGAAGATTTTAAGTCTTGTCCAGCCTAGGGGGAGCTGAAGACTTTGTGTGAAAATCAGTGTTGAATAAGGTTTGCCATCAAGTTGCAAAGGGGGAGATTGTTAGGGATTTTGTTTATTGCAATTTGATGGATGCATTATCATTTTAATCATCATTTGAATTTTCACACATGCATTGATTTAGAAAAACTTGAAATCTTGATTTACACATGCATTGTTTTTTAGACTTGTAGAACTATTGATTTATGCATGTTTTGTTTTTGATCTTGGATGCATTTAAATTGAAAAAGAAGTTTTATGAATCAAGCTAGCCTATATTTTAAATCTTTCAAATCATTTTAGGCTTTTATGTTTCATGATTTTAAAACTCTTAGATTGATTTAAATCATGATTCCAAGCTTGATTTAATGGCCCAAAAGTCCCCACAAGAAAAATCTTTGAAATATGCATTTTTGGGGACTTTGGTCCATGGGCCCTGGTCGACCCGCAGTGTGCTCGGTCGACCGAGCCCATGGACCCGGTCGACCGCACACATTGCAGGTCGACCGGGAAAAGAGCCGTTGGGCTACTTTTTCAAACGGTCAGATTTTTGACCGTTAAGACCAGGTCGACTAGGGAAAGGTGTAAGTCGACCGGGGATTAGCCGTTGGGCACTTTTTGGGTATAAAATGAAGCTCATTCCTTTACCAAAGAGAGGAACAAAAGAGGCCCTCCTTGAGATGTTTTGAGGCCAATCAAAGGGGAATAAGCTAAGGAAGGATAAGGGACATTTGGAAAGCTAAAGCTTGGATTAATGAAGTTAAATCTCTAGGTAAGCTTTACTTTTTGTTAATCATATGTTATATGCTTTGTTTAAATTATTGGTAAATGATTTTTAGCATGATAACTATGATGTGTTGAATCCATTCTTCATTTAATCTTTGATCTAAGTTGGATTGGATTCTTCACCCTTGATTTCAAACCAATTATGTTTTAAATACTTTATAAAACATGTTTTGTCAAAACCTTTGATTTCTTTTGTAACATGTTTCATTTACTTGGTTGATTTATATTGTTGTTTTCATTCATTTGAACCTTAGTTAAACTTTTGTTTTTGAAAACAACATTGCACATGCATCACATGTTTAGACATAATTAATTTCATACAACTTGTGAGCTTTTGATTTTCATATCATCAACAAGTTAGTATTTTGTACATGTGATTTGCATTTCACTTCAATCAAATCTTTGTGTGCTTTAAACTTTAAAATGCATTAAGCATACATTAATTGAGCCTTCATTTTAAACTTGATTGAAGTTTTCACACACACACTTCATGAGCATTCATCTTAGCATTTCATAGAGTATTGTGTGAGTTGAATTAAACTCTCTTATTCGCCTATTTTAGAGGCAATTAAATTGAGCTTAAATTGGAATCTCTTAAAGTGTTTGTGTAGACACTTATTTGAGAAATCATCTTTTGTAAAGGTTATTGCTTAGCTTTAGGAAAAGCATAGTGTAAAGGTTATTGCTTAGCCCAGAAAAGCACATTGATAGGTTGTTGTTTAGCATAGAAAAACAACATTGTTAAGTTATTGCTTAGCCTTGGAAAGCATATTGTAGAGGTTATTGCTTAGCCATTTCAAAAGCATAAATAGTGGAAATCCGGTCGGGTGTTGGATCACAAGCCGATAGTGGATGTAGGCATTGAGGCCGAACCACTATAAATCCTTGTGTAGTGGTGTTTGCTTTGTGGTGATTGTTTTGTTTAAGCTTCCGCATATTGTTTGTTAATCATCACATGTGACTAGTTAACTGTTAAGAAGTTAAAATTGGCCTTAATTAGTCATAAAGTGTAGATTACCCTATTCACCCCCCTCTAGGGTTAGGATCCATGGACTTACACATAGTAGTGATCTTGATCATATGAACCTCTTTGAAATCCATTCATTGTATTTTTATAGTTATATCTATTGTTTGATGGATATCTTAGATGTTGAATTCATATGATTTTGACACTTTGTAAATTGCATGTTCTTCTAAGTTATATCTTTTTATGCAATTTCTCATGTTCATCACTATGCTCATTAGTTATATCTTTAAAAGTGATGAATATCCATTTATGATGCTTAATGGATTTTTGTGTTTGTCACATTCTTGCTCTTAATCATGTTTTCAAATTCAATTGGTTTCAATTGGTATAATTTTCGACTGTTGTAATATCCAATTGATGTCATATCTTGAGAATGTGATAGACCATGTACATTGGATTGAACTTTATAGTAATATGTTTTCATTCCATGTCACATTCCATTAGCATCATAATTTTCATGTTTGCCACCTCTCTTGCTCATATAGGTAAATATCATGACCACCATGTTTATGTGATCATAATATTGGTTGGTTAATAGTTAAGGTTGGCTTCATGTTTGAATTTCATTTCATTCATCTTGCACTTGATAGTCATATTTAAAGATTGGTTGAAATGATTTCAAATCTTTCATAGCATATGATTTTCATAGTTATATTGATTGATGCTATGCTTAGTAAACCCCATAACATCATGGATAGCCCTAATTTAGATTTTTCCTAATAGTTATATTCTTTTTAACTCCATGTTAGAGTGATTGTTTTAATAGTCATATCCTTCAATCTCAATTGATATATTTGTTTTATATATATTCCAATTGGTATCCATGATCGCTTTTCTCCATGGCCTTGCTCTTTATATTGATAATTTGATCATATTGAGCTCTCTAGTTATATGTGTCTAATTCTTTCCTTGAAGTTTTTCCTCAATTGGTAAAACCATCTTCTTCTTGCTCCAAATAGTTAAATATTTGTCAAAAGTTTGACAAAAGAAGAGAATGGATTGAGGGGGAGTGTAAACCTTCAAAGGAAGTATTAGTTTTGATCAAACTGACCTTTGTATTGGCTTTGAACCCTTAGAGACTTCTTCCATACATGATGGCCTGTTATGTATTTCATTTTCGTTTTCTTTTGTTAACAGGTGCTACTAAAAGGTATTTTCCTTATTTCATGTGCGTAGGTATCTTTGCAATCTAATGTCAAAGGGGGAGAGAACAATCAAGTTGTCTAAAGGGGGAGAGTGTGTCCATACTTCCTAAGGGGAGATATTGCATGATCTTCTACAAGGGGAGAGAATGCATATCTTGCCAAAAGGAGAGAATGAATGGTCAAAGGGGGAGAGTTGAAAGAAGAGAAAGCTTGGAAGCTAAAGAAGATGCTTGGCTATTGAAAAGAAAGCTTGAAGAATGATCAAGCTCCAAGCATCAAGAAGATTGAACAAAAAGGACTAGAGCCCAAGCAAAGAGAAGAAGCATCCAAGAGATTTCAAGATTTGTCCAGCCTAGGGGGAGCTGAAGACTCAGTGTGTAAATTCAGTGTTGAGTAAGGTTTGCCATCAAATTGCAAAGGGAGAGATTGTTAGGAATTTTGTGTATTGCAATTTGATGGATGCATTATCATTTTAGCATCATTCGAATTTTCACACTTGCATTGATTTAGAAAATCTTGAAATCTTGATTTACTCATGCATTGTTTTAAATCTTGTAAATCATATGTTTCATGCATGTGTTGATTGGATGCATTTTAATTTGAAAAGAAGTTTTATGAATCAAGTTAGCCTATGTTTTAAATCTTCCAAATCATTTTAGGCTTTTATGTTTCATGATTTTAAAAGCACTTAGATTGAATTAAAATCATATTTCCAAGCTTGATTTAATGGCCCAAAAGTCCCCACAAGAAAATACTTAAAGAATACAATTTTTGGGGGAAAAAGGTCCCAGGCCCAGGTCGACCTGCAATGTGCTCAGTCGACTGAGCCCATGGACCCGGTCAACCGCGCACACTGCGGGTCGACAATTTCGTAGTGTAAAGTCAACAATTTCGTAGAACCGCAAAGATAGTGCTCACGTACAAAAGTTCATTACGACAAGCACGAAGTTCGGGCCGGAGCCGTTTTGGAGGCAAAACTCCCAGAAGTGTTTTTGAAACCCAAGATTCGCCCGAAAAATGTTTTCAACCGAAAAGGATCTCGAAATAACCTAAAATGCGCATCTCAACCCAGAATCCTTTTAAATGGATTTTGAGGCGTAAGACAAGAGTACGACACCCAAAACCCCCATTTGAGAAAAACGCAATCCAAGATTTTTCTAGAGGGAGTATTTGGACCGAGAGTCGCATGAAACAAAGTACAGAGTCAACAATTTCGTAGAGCCGCATAGATTTTGCTCTCGTACAGAAGTTCCATACTTCGCGCCCGAAGTTGGGGTCGGAGCCGTTTCGGACGCTAAACTTCCAGAAGTGTTTTTCGAACCCAAGATTCACCCGAAACCCGTTTTCAAAGGAAAATGATCTCGAAATAACCTAAAATGCGCATCTAAACCTAGAATCCCTTCAAATGGATTTCGAGGCGTAAGAGTAGAGTACGACACCCGAAACCCCTGCTAGAGAGAAACGCGATCGTGGATTTTTTTAGAACGAGTATTTGGACCGAGAGTCCCATGAAACACAGTGTAGAGACAACAATTTTGTAGAGCCGCATAGATTGTGCTCTCGTACAGAAGTTCCGTACGATGCTCTTGAAGTTCGGGCAAGAGCCGTTTCGAGCGCAGAACACCCAAAGGTGTATTCCAAACCCAAGATTCGCCCGAAACCCGTTTTCAACCGAAAATGATCTCGAAATAAATTAAAATACGCATCTCAATCGAAAATCCCTTTAAATGGATTTCGAGGCGTAAGACTAGAGTACGACACTCGAAACCCCCATTATAGAAAAACGTGATCCCAGATTTTTCTACAAAGAGTATTTGGAAGGAGAGTCGCACGAAACACAGTGTAGAGTCAACAATTTTCATAGAGCCGCATAGATTGTGCTCTCGTGAAGAAGTTCCGTACGACGAGCGTGAAGTTCGGTTCGGAGCCGTTTCGGACGCAGAACTCCAGAAGTGTTTTTCAAACCCAAGATTCACTCGAAACCGGTTTTCAACCGAATAGGTACTCAAAATAACCAAAAATGCGCATCTCAACCCAGAATCCCATCAAATGGATTTCGAGGCTTAAGAGTAGAGTACGACACTGGAACCCCCGTTAGAGAAAAACGCGATCCCGGATTTTTCTAGAGGGACTATTTGGACTGAAAGTTGCCTGAAACACAATGTAGAGTCGACAATTTAGTAGAGCCGCTTAGATTGTGCTTTCGGACAAAAGTTCTGTACGCCGCGCCCAAAGTTCGGGCCGAAGTCGTTTCGGACGCAGAACTCTAAGATGTGTTTTCCAAACCCAAAATTTGCCCAAAACCCGTTTTGAACCGAAAAGGATCTCAAAATTGCCTAAAATGCGCATCTCAATCCAGAATCCCTTCAAATGGATTTCGAGGTGTAAGACTAGAGTACGACACCCGTAAACCCCGTTAGAGAAAAATGCGATGCCGAATTTTTCTAGAGGGAGTATTTGGACGAAGAGTCGCATAAAACACAATGTAGAGTCAACAATTTCGTAGAGCGGCATAGATCGTGCTCTCGCAAAGAAGTTCCGTACGACGTGCTCGAAGTTCGGGCCGGAGCCGTTTTGGACGCAGAACTCCTGGAAGTGTTTTCCAAACCCAAGATTCGCCCGAAACCCATTTTCAACCAAAAAGGATCACGAAATAACCTAAACTGCGCATCTCAACCTAAAATCTTTTCAAATGGATTTCGAGGCGTAAGACTAGAGTACGACACCCGAAACCCCCGTTATAGAAAAAAGCGATCTTGGATTTTTCTAGAGGGAGTATTTTGGACCGAGAGTCGTATGAAACTCAGTGTAGAGTCAAAAATTTCATAGAGCCACAAAGATTGTGCCACCGTATAGAAATTCCGTATGATGCGCCCGAAGTTCGAGCCGAAGCCGTTTCGGACGCAGAACTCTCAGAAATGTTTTCCAAACCCAAGATTCACTTGAAACCTGTTTTCAATAGAAAAGGATCGCGGAATAACCTAAAATGCGAATCTCAACCCAGAATCCCTTGAAATAGATTTCGAGGCGTAAGTCTAGAGTACGACACCCGAAATCCCTATTAGAGAAAAAATGATCCCGGATTTCTCTAGAGCGACTACTTGGACCGAGAGTCGCATGAAACACAATGTGGAGTCAACAATTTCGTAGAGACGCAAAGATGGTGCTCTCGTATAGAAGTTCCGTACGACGCGCCCGAAGTTCGGGCCGGAGCCATTTCGGACGCAGAACTCCCAGAAGTGTTTTCCAAACACAAGATTCGCCCGAAACCCGTTTTCAACCGAAAAGGAACTGGAAATAAACTAAAATGGGCATCTCAATCCAGAATCCCATAAAATGGATTTCGAGGCGTGAGAAAAACGCGATCGCAGATTTTTCAAGAAAGAGTATTTAGACGAAGAGTCACATGAAACACAGTGTAAAGTCAACAATTTCGTAGAACTGCAAAGATTGTGCTCACGTACAGAAGTTCTGTACGACGAGCACGAAGTTCGGGCCGGAGCCGTTTTGGAGGCAAAACTCCTGGAAGTGTTTTTGAAACCCAAGATTCGCTCGAAAAATGTTTTCAACCGAAAAGGATCTCGAAATAACCTAAAATTCGCATCTCAACCTAGAATCCCTTTAAATGGATTTCTAGGCGTATGACAAGAGTACGACACCCGAAACCCCCGTTTGAGAAAAATGCGATCTTAGATTTTTCTAGAGGGAGTATTTGGACCGAGAGTCTCATGAAACAAAGTTCAGAGTCAACAATTTCATAGAGCCGCAAGATTGTGCTCTCGTACAGAAGTTCCATACTTCGCGCCCGAAGTTTGGGTCGGAGCCATTTCGGACGCTAAACTTCCGGAAGTGTTTTTCGAACCCAAGATTCGTCCGAAATCCGTTTTCAAAGGAAAATGATCTCGAAATAACCTAAAATGCGCATCTAAACCTAGAATCCCTTCAAATGGATTTCGAGGCGTAAGAGTAGAGTACGACACCTGAAACCCCCGCTAGAGAAAAATGTGATCCTGGATTTTTTTAGAACGAGTATTTGGACCGAGAGTCCCATGAAACAAAGTGTAGAGACAACAATTTTGTAGAGCCGCATAGATTGTACTCTCGTACAGAAGTTCCTTACGACGCGCTCGAAGTTCGGGCAAGAGCCATTTCGAACGCAGAACACCTAGAGGTGTATTCCAAACGCAAGATTCGCCCGAAATCCGTTTTCAATCGAAAAGGATCTCGAAATAAAGTAAAATACGCATCTCAATCGAGAATCCCTTCAAATGAATTTCGAGGCGTAAGACGAGTGTACGACACTCGAAACCCCCATTAGAGAAAAACGCGGTCCCAGATTTTTCTAGAAAGAGTATTTGGACGGAGAGTCGCACGAAACACAGTGTAGAGTCAACAATTTTCGTAAAGCCACATAGATTGTGCTCTCGTGAAGAAGTTCCGTACAACGAGCACGAAGTTCGGGCCAGAGCTGTTTCGGACGCAGAACTCCAGAAGTGTTTTTCAAACCGAAGATTCACTCGAAACCTGTTTTCAACAGAATTGGTACTCGAAATAACGAAAAATGCGCATCTCAACCCAGAAGTCGCCTGAAACACATTGTAGAGTCAACAATTTAGTAGAGCCACATAGATTGTGCTCTCTCGGACAAAAGTTCCGTACGACGCGCCCGAAGTTCGGGCCGAAGTCGTTTCGGACGCAGAACTCTCAGATGTGTTTTCCAATCCCAAAATTTGCCCGAAACCCGTTTTGAACCGAAAAGGGTCTCGAAATTACCTAAAATGCGCATCTCAATCCGAAATCCCTTCAAATGGATTTCGAGGCGTAAGACTAGAGTACGACACCCGAAAGCCCCGTCAGAGAAAAATGCGATACCGAATTTTTCTACAGGGAGTATTTGGACGGAGAGTCGTATGAAATACATTGTAGAGTCAACAATTTCGTAGAGCGGCATAGATCGTGCTCTCGCACAGAAGTTCCGTACGACGCGCTCGAAGTTCGGGCCGGAGCCGTTTCGGGCGCAGAACTCCCAGAAGTGTTTTCCAAAGCCAAGATTCGCCCGATACTCGTTTTCAACCGAAAAGGATCGCAAAATAACCTAAACTGCGCATCTCAACCTAAAATCTTTTCAAATGGATTTCGAGGTGTTAGACTAGAGTACGACACCCGAAACCCCCGTTAGAGAAATAAGCGACCTTGGATTTTTCTAGAGGGAGTATTTTGGACCGAGAGTCGTATGAAACACAGTGTAGAGTCAAAAATTTCATAGAGCCATAATGATTGTGCCACCGTACAGAAGTTCCGTAGACGGGCCCGAAGTTCGAGGCGAAGCCGTTTCGGACGCAGAACTCCCAGAAATGTTTTCCAAACCCAAGATTTGCCTGAAACCCGTTTTCAATAGAAAAGGATCGCGGAATATCCTAAAATGCGCATCTCAACCCAAAATCCGTTGAAATAGATTTCGAGGCGTAAGTCTAGAGTACGACACCCGAAATCCTCGTTGGAGAAAAACGCGATCCCTGATTTTCTAGAGGTAGTATTTGGACCGAGAGTCGCATGAAAGAAAGTGTAGGGTTAAAAACTTCGTAGAGCCGCGTAGATTTTGCTCTCGTACAGAAGTTCCGTACAATGCGCCCGAAGTTCCGGCCGGAGCCATTTTGGACGCGAAACTCCCAGAAGTGTTTTCCAAACCAAGATTCGCTCGAAACCCGTTTTCAACCGAAAAGGATCTCGAAATAACCTAAACTGCGCATCTCAACCTAAAATCCCTTCAAATGAATTTCCAGGCGTAAGACTAGAGTACGACACCCGAAACCCCCGTTAGAGAAAAAACGATCCCGGATTTTTCTAGAGCGACTACTTGGATCGAGAGTCGCATGAAACACAATGTATAGTCAACAATTACGTAGAGACGCAAAGATTGTGCTCTCGTACAGAAGTTCCGTACAACGCGCCCGAAGTTCGGGCCGGAGCCAATTCGGACGCAGAACTCCCAGAAGTGTTTCCCAAACCCAAGATTCGCCCGAAACCCGTTTTCAAACGAAAAGGAACTCGAAATAACCTAAAATGGGCATCTCAATCTAGAATCCCTTAAAATGGATTTCGAGGCGTGAGACTAGAGTATGACACCCGAAACCCCCGTTAGAGAAAAACGCGATCGCAGATTTTTCTAGAAAGTATATTTGGATGGAGAGTCGCGTGGAACACAGTGTAAAAGTCAACAATTTCATAGAACCGCAAAGATTGTGCTCACGTACAAAAGTTCCGTACGACGAGCACGAAGTTCGGACCAGAGTCGTTTCGGAGGTAAAACTCCTAGAAGTGTTTTTGAATCCCAAGATTCGCCCGAAAAATGTTTTTAACCGAAAAGGATCTCGAAATAACCTAAAATGAGCATCTCAACCCAGAATCCCTTTACATGGATTTCGAGGCGTAAGACAAGAGTACGACACACGAAACCCTCGTTTGAGAAAAACGCGATCCTAGATTTTTCTAGAGGGAGTATTTGGACCGAGAGTCGCATGAAACAAAGTACAGAGTCAACAATTTCGTAGAGCCGCATAGATTTTGCTCTCGTACAGAAGTTCCATACTTCGCGCCGGAAGTTGGGGTCGGAGCCGTTTCGGACGCTAAACTTCCAGAAGTGTTTTGGAACCCAAGATTCGCCCGAAACCTATTTTCCAACGAAAATGATCTCGAACTAACCTAAAATGCGCATCTAAACCTAGAATCGCTTCAAATGGATTTCGAGGCGTATGAGTAGAGTACAACACCCGAATCCCCCGCTAGTGAAAAACGCGATCCTAGATTTTTTTAGAAGTATTTGGACTGAGAGTCCCATGAAACACAGTGTAGAGACAACAATTTAGTAGAGCCGCATAGATTGTGCTCTCGTACAGAAGTTCCGTATGACCCGCTCGAAGTTCGGGCAAGAGCCGTTTCGAACGCGGAACTCTCAGAGGTGTATTCCAAACCCAAGATTCGCCTGAAACCCGTTTTCAACCGAAAAGGATCTCGAAATAAACTAAAATGCGCATCTCAATCGAAAATCCCTTCAAATGGATTTCGAGGCGTAAGACTAGAGTACGTCACTCGAAACCCCCATCAGAGAAAAACGCGATCCCAGATTTTTTTAGAAAGAGTATTTGGATGGAGAGTCGCACGAAACACAGTGTAGAGTCAACAATTTTCGTAGAGCCGCATAGATTGTGCTCTCGTGAAGAAGTTCCGTACGACGAGCATGAAGTTCGGGCCGGAGCCGTTTCAGACGTAGAACTCCAGAAGTGTTTTTCAAACCCAAGATTCATTCGAAACCCGTTTTCAACGGAATAGGTACTCAAAGTAACCAAAAATGCCCATCTCAACCCAGAATCCCATCAAATGGATTTCGAGGCGTAAGATGAGAGTACGACACCCGAAACCCTCGTTAGAGAAAAACACGATCCCGGATTTTTTTAGAGGGACTAGTTGGACCGAAAGTCGCCTGAAACACATTGTAGAGTCAACAATTTAGTAGAGCCGCATAGATTGTGCTCTCTCGGTCAAAAGTTCCGTACGATGCGCCCGAAGTTCGGGCCGGAGTCGTTTCGAACGCAGAACTCTCAAATGTGTTTTCGAAACCCAAAATTTTCCCGAAACCCGTTTTGAACCGAAAAGGGTCTCGAAATTACGTAAAATGCGCATCTCAATCCAGAATCCTTTCAAATGGATTTCGAGGCGTAAGACTAGAGTACGACTCCCGAAAACCTCGTTAGAGAAAAATGCGATACCGAATTTTTCTAGAGGGAGTATTTGGATGGAGAGTTGCATGAAACACAATGTAGAGTCAATAATTTCGTAGAGCGGCATAGATCGTGCTCTCGCACAGAAGTTCGATACAATGAGCTCGAAGTTCGGACCGGAGCCGTTTCGGGCGCAGAACTCCCAGAAGTGTTTTCCAAACCCAAGATTCGCCCGAAACCCGTTTTCAACCGAAAAGGATAGCAAAATAACCTAAACTACGCATCTCATCCTAAAATCTTTTGAAATGGATTTCGAGGCGTAAGACTAGAGTACGACACCCGAAACCCCCGTTATAGAAAAAAGCGATCTTGGATTTTTCTAGAGGGAGTATTTTGGACCGAGAGTCGTATGAAACTCAGTGTAGAGTCAAAAATTTCATAGAGCCACAAAGATTGTGCCACCGTACAGAAATTCCTTATGATGTGCCTAAAGTTCGAGCCGAAGCCGTTTCGGACGTAGAACTCCCAGAAATGTTTTCCAAACCCAAGATTCACCTGAAACCTGTTTTCAATAGAAAAGGATCGCGGAATAACCTAAAATGCGAATCTCAACCCAGAATCCCCTGAAATAGATTTCGAGGTGTAAGTCTAGAGGACGACACCCGAAATCTCCGTTGGAGAAAAACGCGATTCCTGATTTTCTAGAGGTAGTATTTGGACTGAGAGTCGCATGAAAGAAAGTGTAGGGTCAAAAACTTTGTAGAGCCGCGTAGATTGTGCTCTCGTACAGAAGTTCCGTACAACGCGCCCGAAGTTCCGGCTGGAGCCATTTCGGACGCGAAACTCCCAGAAGTGTTTTCCAAACCCAAGATTCGCTCAAAACCCATTTTCAGCCGAAAAGGATCTCGAAATAACCTAAACTGCGCATCTCAACCTAAAATCCCTTCAAATGGATTTCTAGGCGTAAGACTAGAGTATGACACCCGTAACCCCCGTTAGAGAAAAAAACGATCCCGGATTTCTCTTGAGAGACTACTTGGACCGAGAGTCGCATGAAACACAAAGTAGAGTCAACAATTACATAGAGACGCAAAGATTGTGCTCTCGTACAGAAGTTCCGTACGACGCGCCCGAAGTTCGGGCCGGAGCCGTTTCGGATGCAGAACTCCCAGGAGTGTTTCCCAAACCCAAGATTCGCCCGAAACCTGTTTTCAAACGAAAAGGAACTCGAAATAACCTAAAATGGGCATCTCAATCCAGAATCCCTTAAAATGGATTTCGAGGCGTGAGACTAGAGTACAACACCTGAAACCCCCGTTAGAGGAAAACGCAATCGCAGATTTTTCTAGAAAGAGTATTTGGACGGAGAGTCGCGTGAAACACAGTGTAAAAGTCAACAATTTCATAGAACCGCAAAGATTGTGCTCACGTACAGAAGTTCCGTACGACAAGCACGAAGTTCGGGCTGGAGCCGTTTTGGAGGCAAAACTCCAAGAAGTGTTTTTGAATCCCAAGATTCGCCCGAAAAATGTTTTCAACCAAAAAGGATATCGAAATAACCTAAAATGCGCATCTCAACCCAGAATCTCTTTAAATGGATTTCGAGGCGTAAGTCTAGAGTACGACACCCGAAACCCTCGTTGGAGAAAAACGCGATCCCTGATTTTCTAGAGGGAGTATTTGGACCGAGAGTCGCATGAAACAAAGTGTAGGGTCAAAAACTTCATAGAGCCGCGTAGATTGTGCTCTCGTATAGTAGTTACGTACAACGTGCCCGAAGTTCCGGCCGAAGCGATTTCGGACGCGAAACTCCCAGTTGTGTTTCTAAACCCA
The DNA here is from genome assembly GCA_003546025.1 of Camphora micrantha. Lineage (NCBI taxonomy): Eukaryota > Viridiplantae > Streptophyta > Magnoliopsida > Laurales > Lauraceae > Camphora > Camphora micrantha. Next base: position 10,497,950 of record QPKB01000010.1, read on the forward strand.
AGATTCGCTCGAAACCCGTTTTCAACCGAAAAGGATTTCAAAATAACCTAAACTTCGCGTCACAACCTAAAATCCCTTTATATGGATTTCTAGGCGTAAGACTAGAGTAAGACACCCGAAACCCCCGTTAGAGAAAAAACGATCCCGGATTTCTCTAGAGTGACTACTTGGACCGAGAGTCGCATGAAACACAATGTAGAGTCAACAATTTCGTAGAGACGTAAAGATTGTGCTCTCGTACAAAAGTTCCGTACGACGCGCCTGAAATTTGGGCCGAAGCCGTTTCGGACGCAGAACTCCCAGAAGTGTTTCCCAAACCAAAGATTCGCCCGAAACCCATTTTCAAACGAAAAGGAACTCAAAATAACCTAAAATGGGCATCTCAATCCAGAATCCCTTAAAATGGATTTCGAGGCGTGAGACTAGAGTACGACACCCGAAACCCCCGTTAGAGAAAAACGCGACCGCAGATTTTTCTAGAAAGAGTACTTGGACGGAGAGTCGCGTGAAACACAGTGTAAAGTCAACAATTTTGAAGAACTGCAAAGATTGTGCTCACGTATAAAAGTTCTGTACGACGAGCACGAAGTTCGGGCCGGAGCCGTTTCGAAGGCAAAACTCCCAAAAGCGTTTTTGATACCCATGATTCGCCCGAAAAATGTTTTCAACCGAAAAGGGTCTCGAAATAACCTAAAATGTGCATCTCAACCCAGAATCCCTTTAAATGGATTTCGAGGTGTATGACAAGAGTACGACACCCGAAACCCCTATTAGAGAAAACCGCGATCCTAGATTTTTCTAGAGGGAGTATTTGGACCGAGAGTCGCATGAAACAAAGTACAGAGTCAACAATTTCGTAGAGCCGCATAGATTGTGTTCTTGTACAGAGGTTTCATCTTCGCGCCCAAAGTTGGGGTCGGAGCCGTTTCGGACTCTAAACTTCCAGAAGTGTTTTTCGAACCCAAGATTCGCCCGAAACCCGTTTTCAAACGAAAATGATCTCGAAATAATCTAAAATGCACATCTAAACCTAGAATCCCTTGAAATGGATTTCGAGGCGTAAGAGTAGAGTACGACACCCGAAAACCCCGCTAGAGAAAAACGCGATCCTGGATTTTGTTAGAACGAGTATTTGGACCAAGAGTCCCATGGAACACAGTGTAGAGACAACAATTTTGTAGAGCCGCATAGATTGTGCACTCATACACAAGTTCCGTATGACGCGCTCGAAGTTCGAGCAGGAGCCGTTTCGAACACAGAACTCCCAGAGGTGTATTCCAAACCCACGGTTCGCCCGAAACCCGTTTTCAACCGAAAAGGATCTCGAAATAAACTTAAATACACATCTCAATCCAGAATCCCTTCAAATGGATTTCGAGGCGTAAGACTAGAGTACGACACTTGAAACCCCCATTAGAGAAAAACGCGATCCCAGATTTTTCTAGAAAGAGTATTTAGATGGAGAGTCGCATGAAACACAGTGTAGAGTCAACAATTTTCGTAGAGCCGCGTAGATTGTGCTCTTGTGAAGAAGTTCCGTACGACGAGCATGAAGTTCGGGCCGGAGCCGTTTCTGACGCAGAACTCCAAAAGTGTTTTTCAAACCCAAGATTCACTCGAAACCCGTTTTCAACAGAATAGGTACTCGAAATAACCAAAAATGTGCATCTCAACCCAGAATCCCATCAAATGGATTTCGATGCGTAAGACGAGAGTACGACACCCGAAACCCCCGTTAGAGAAAAACGCGATCACGGATTTTTCTAGAGGGACTATTTGGACCGAGAGTCGCCTAAAACACAATGTAGAGTCAACAATTTAGTAGAGCTGCATAGATTGTGCTCTCGGACAAAAGTTCCATACGACGCGCCTGAAGTTCGGGCCAGAGTCGTTTTGGATGCGGAACTCTCAGATGTGTTTTCCAAATCCAAAATTCGCCCGAAACCCGTTTTGAACCGAAAAGGATCTCGAAATTACCTAAAATGCGTATCTCAATCTAGAATCCCTTCAAATGGATTTCGAGGCGTAAGAGTAGAGTACGACATCCGAAAACCCCGTTAGAGAAAAATGCGACACTGAATTTTTCTAGAGGGAGTATTTGGACGGAGAGTCCCTTGAAACACAGTGTAGAGTCAACAATTTGGTAGAGCGGCATAGATTGTGCTCTCGCACAGAAGTTCTGTACGATGCGCTCGAAGTTCGGGCTGGAGCCGTTTCGGACGCAGAACTCCTAGAAGTGTTTTCCAAACCCAAGATTCGCCCGAAACCCGTTTTCAAGAAAAAAGGATCGCGAAATAACCTAAATTGCGCATCTCAACCTAAAATCTTTTCAAATGGATTTCGAGGCGTAAGATTAAAGTACGACACCCGAAACCCCCGTTAGGTAAAAAAACGATCCTGAATTTTTCTAGAGGGACTATTTTGGACCAAGAGTCGTATGAAACACAGTATAGAGTCAAAAATTTCGTAGAGCCACAAAGATTGTGCCATCTTACAGAAGTTCCGTACGATGCGCCCGAATGTCGAGCCGAAGCCGTTTCGGCACAGAACTCCCAGAAATGTTTTCCAAACCCAAGATTCGCCTGAAACCCGTTTTCAACAGAAAAGGATCGCGGAATTACTTAAAATGCACATCTCAACTCAGAATCCCTGGAAATATATTTCGAGGCGTAAGTCTAGAGTACGACACCCGAAACCCCCGTTGGAGAAAAACAAGATCCCTGATTTTGTTAGTTGGACCGAGAGTCGCATGAAACAAAGTGTAGGCTCAAAATTTTGGTAGTTCCGTACAACGTGCCCGAAGTTCGGGCCGGAGCCGTTTCATACGCGAAACTCCTAGAAATGTTTTACAAACCTAACATTCGCCAGAAACCTGTTTTCAACCGAAAAGGATCTCGAAATAACCTTAACTGCGAATCTCAACCTAAAATCCCTCCAAATGATTTTCAAGGCGTAAGACTAGAGTATGACACCCGAAACCCCCGTTAGAGAAAAAAAATGATTCCGAATTTTTCTAAAGCGACTATTTGGACCGAGAGTCGCATGAAACACAATGTAGAGTCAACAATTTCTTAGGGACCCAAAGACTGCGCTCTCGGACAAAAGTTCCGTACGACGCGCCCGAAGTACGGACCGGAGCTGTTTCGGACGCAGAACTCCTAGAAGTGTTTTCCAAACCCAAGATTCGCCCGAATCCCGTTTTCAACCGAAAAGGATCTAGAAATAACCTAAAATGGGCATCTCAAACCATAATCCCTTCAAATGGATTTCGATGTGTAGGACTTGAGTACGACACCCGAGACCCCCGTTAGAGAAAAACTCGATCGCCGATTTTTCTAGAAAGAGTATTTGGACGGAGAGTCACATGAAACACAGTGTAAAGTCAACAATTTCGTAGAACCACATAGAATGTACTCACGTACAAAAGTTTCGTACGACGCGCCCGAAGTTCGGGCAGTTTCTGGCGCAAAACTCCCAGAAGTGTTTTCCAAGCCTAAGATTCGCCGGAAAACCATTTTCAACACAAAAGGATCGTGAGATAACCTAAAATGCGCATCTCAACCCAGAATCCCTTGAAATAGATTTCGAGGCATAAGACTAGAGTACGACACCCGAAACCCCCATTAGAGAAAAACACGATCCCTAATTTTCTAAAGGGACTATTCGGAACGAGAGTCGCATGAAACAGAGTGTAGGGTCAAAAATTTCGTAGAGCCGCGTAGATTTTGCTCTCGTATAGAAGTTCTGTACGACGCGCCCGAAGTTCCAGCCGCTGCCGTTTCGGACACAGAACTGCCAGAAATGTTATCCAAACCCAAGATTCGCCCGAAATCCGTTTTCAACCGAAAATGTTCTCGAAATAACCTAAAATGCACATCTCAATCCAGAATCCCTTCAAATTGATTTCGATGCGTAAGACAAGAGTATGACACCCAAAACCCCCGTTAGAGAAAAACGTGATCCTAGATTTTTCTAGTAAGTGTATTTGGACGGAGAGTCGCAAGAAACACAACGTAGAGTAAAAAATTTCGTAGAGCCGCGTAGATTGTACCCTCGAACAGAAGTTTCGTACGACGAGCACGAAGTTCGGACCGGAGCCGTTTTTGATGCAGAAATCCCAGAAGTGTTTTTCGAGCCTAAGATTCGCCCGAAACACGTTTTCAACAGAAAAGGTACTCGAAATAACCTAAAATGCGCATCTCAACACAGAATCCCTTCAAATGGATTTCGAGGCGTAAGACGAGAGTACGACACCTGAAACCCCCGTTTGAGAAAAATGCGATCCCGGATTTTTCTATAAGGAGTATTTGGACCGAGAGTCCCGTGAAACACAATGTTGAGTCAACAGTTTTGTAGAGCTGCCTAGATTATGCTCTCGTACAGAAGTTCTGTGCGACGCGCATGAAGTTCGGGCTGGAGCCGTTTCGGACGCAAAAATCCCAGTGGTGTATTCCAAACCCAAGATTCGCCCGAAACTAGTTTTCGACCGAAAATGATCTCGAAATAACCTAAAATACGCATCTCAATCCCGAATCCCTTCAAATGGATTTCAAGGCATAAGACTAGAGTACAACACCCAAAACCCCTGTTAGAGAAAAACGAGATCCCGAAATTTTATAAAGGGACTATTTGGACGGAGAGTCGCATGAAACACAGTGTAGATTCACCAATTTCGTAGAGCTGCATAGATTGTGCACTAGTACAAAAGTTCCATACGACGGGCGTGATGGTCTGGCCTAAAACGTTTCGGACGCAGAACTCATAGAAGTGTTTTCCAAACCCAAGATTCACCCGAATCCCGTTTTTAACCGAAAAGGATCTAGAAATAACCTAAAAGGGGCATCACAATCCAGAATCCCTTCAAATGGATTTCGAGGCGTAAGACTAGAGTACGATACCCGAAACCCCCGTTAGAGAAAAACGCCATCCCCGATTTTTCTAGAGAGAGTATTTGGACGGAGAGTCGCATGAAAAACAGTGTAAAGTCAAAATTTCGTAGAGCCGCATTGATTGTGCTCACGTACAGAAGTTCCGTACAACACGCCCGAAGTTCGAGCCGGAGCCGTTTCGGACGCAAAACTCCCAGAAGTGTTTTCCAAACCCAAGATTCGCTGGAAAACCGTTTTCAATAGAAAAGGATTGTGAGATAACCTAAAATGCACATCTCAACCCAGAATCCCTTGAAATAGATTTCGAGGCGTAAGACTAGAATAAGACACCCGAAACCCCCATTAGAGAAAAACACGATTCCTGATTTTCTAGAGGGACTATTTGGAACGAGAGTCGCATGAAACAGAGTGTAGGGTCAAAAATTTCGTAGAGCCGCGTAGACTGTGCTCTCGATCAAAAGTTCCATACGACGCGTCCGAAGTTCCGGCCGTTGCCGTTTCAGACACAGAACTCCCAGAAATAATATCCAAACCCAAGGTTCACCCAAAATCCGTTTCAACCGAAAAGGTTCTCGAAATAACCTAAAATGCACATCTCAATCTAGAATCCCTTCAAATTGATTTCGAGGCGTAAGACTAGTGTACGACACCCGAAACCACCGTTAGAGAAAAATGCGATCCTAGATTTTTCTAGTAAGTGTATTTGGATGGAGAGTCACATGAAACACAGCGTAGAGTCAATAATTTCGTAGAGCCGCATAGATTGTCCTCTTGAATAGAAGTTCCGTATGACGAGCACGAAGTTCGGACCGGAGCCGTTTCGGATGCAGAACTCCCAGAAGTGTTTTTCAAGACCAAGATTCGCCCGAAACCCGTTTTCAACAGAAAAGGTACTCGAAATAACCTAAAATGCACATCTCAATCCAGAATCCCTTCAAATGGATTTCGAGGCGTAAGACGAGAGTACCACACCCGAAACCCCCGTTTGAGAAAAATGCGATCCCGGATTTTTCTAGGAGTATTTGGACTGAGAGTCCCATGAAACACAATGTTGAGGCAACAGTTTTGTAGAGCCACTTAGATTGTGCTCTCGAACAGAAGTTCCGTACGACGCGTCGAAAGTTTGGGCAAGTGCCGTTTCGAACGCAGAACTCCCAGTGGTGTATTCCAAACCCAAGATTTGCCTGAAACCAGTTTTCAACCGAAAAGGATCTCGAAATAACCTAAAAAGCGCATCTCAATCCCAAATCCCTTCAAATGGATTTCGAGGCGAAAGACTAGAGTACGACACCTGAAACCCCCGTTCGAGAAATACGTGATCCCGAAATTTTAGGGACAATTTGGACGGAGAGGCGCATGAAGCACAGTGTAGATTCACCAATTTTGTAGAGCTGCATAGATTCTGCTCAAGTACAAAAGTTCCGTACGACAGGCCTAAAGGTCGGACAGGAAACATTTTGGATGCAGAACTCCTAGAAGTGTTTTCCAAACCCAAGATTCGCCCGAATTCCGTTTTCAACTGAAAATGATCTAGAAAGAACCTAAAATGGTTTTCGAGGCGTAAGACTAGAGTACGACCCCCGAAACCCCCGTTGGAGAAAAATGTGATCCCCGATTTTTCTAGAAAGAGTATTTGGACGGAGAGTCGCATGAAACACAGTGTAAAGTCAGCAATTTCGTAGAGCCACATAGATTGTGCTCACATACAAAAGTTTCGTACAACGCGCCTGAAGTTTGGGCCGGAGCCATTTCGGACGCAAAACTCTCAGAAGTGTTTTCCAAACCCAAGATTCGCCGAAAAACCGTTTTCAACAGAAAAGGATCGTGAGATAACCAAAAATGCGCATCTCAACCTAGAATCCCTTGAAATAGATTTCGAGGCGTAAGATTAGAGTACGACACCCGAAACCCCCATTAGAGAAAGACACGATCCCTGATTTTCTAGAGGGACTATTTGGAACGAGAGTCGCATGAAACAGAGTGTAGGGTCAAAAATTTCGTAGAGCCGTGTAGATTGTGCCCTCGTACAGAAGTTCCGGACCATGCGTTCGAAGTTCGGGCCGTTGCCGTTTCGGACACAGAACTCGCAGAAATGTTATCCAAACCCAAGATTCGCCCGAAATCCGTTTTCAACCGAAAAGGATCTCGAAAGAACCTAAAATGCACATCTCAATCTAGAATCCCTTCAAATTGATTTCGAGGTGTAAGACTAGAGTACGACACCCGAAACCCCCTTTAAAAAAAAACGCGGTCCTAGATTTTTCTAGTAAGTGTATTTGGACGGAGGGTCGCATGAAACAAAGCGTAGAGTCAACAATTTTGTAGAGCCGCATAGATTGTGCTCTCGAACAGAAGTTCCGTACGACGAGCACGAAGTTCAAGCCAGAGCCGTTTCGGATGCAGAACTCCCAAAAGTGTTTTTCAAGCCCAGGATTCGCCCGAAACCCATTTCAACAAAAAAAGGTACTCGGAATAACCTAAAATGCGCATCTCAACCCAGAATCCCTTCACATGGGTTTTGAGGTGTAAGACGAGAGTATGACACCCGAAACCCCCGTTTGAGAAAAACGCGATCCCGAAATTTTCTAGAAGGAGTATTTAGACCGAGAGTCCCATGAAACACAATGTTGAGTCAACAGTTTTGTAGAGCTGCCTAGATTGTGCTCTCGTACAAAAGTTCCGTATGACGCGCCGGAAGTTTGGGCAAGTGCCGTTTCGAACGTAGAACTCCCAGAGGTGTATTCCAAACCCAGGATTCGCCCGAAACCAGTTTTCAACTGAAAAGGATCTCGAAATAACCTAAAATGCACATCTCAATCCCGAATCCCTTCAAATGGATTTCGAGGCGTAAGATTAGAGTACGACACCCTGTCGATGTGAATTTTGATCCCCCCCAGGGAGGGAAATCGCCATTCAACTATATATGTTATTTAAAATTTTACATCGAAAATGAGGATTCCGACTTCCCTCAAAATCGACGGATCACGATCGCCAGCTACGGTAACGGCCGTAACAACGTTCTATGATAGAAGCCGAAGAAAAATAAATGGGAGAAAATAAGTGGGTGGGTTCTTGTTCTCGTCTAATGTGCTGCCGGCAACACACGACGGTTGTCTTGTCACATCTATTTGGGTCTCTTTGGGTCTCTTTAATGTAGGGTCAATTCAGGGTTATGAGTTAAAGTCCAAATAAAGGTTAATCCTCACATAACAAAATCATGGTATATCCAACTAAAACGGAATAATTAAAATAAAGAAAATAAAAAGGGGAGGTGCCAAATATTTAAGAAAAGGATCGGCCCCGTTCCCGGGTACACCCTTCTAATCCCTTGGCAAAATAGGGTTCAAAGGCTGACTTTTCAAACCAAAATGATGATGCAAATGAGACTTTGACTTGTGATTTTTGTGTTTTTCGTGTGCGATACACGAGTGATAAAAGGTGAAAGGCCGATGGGCCGTAATTGATTGAAGGTGGGCCATGGGCCGGTGCTTGTTTTAGGGTGGCCGATGGGCCGTGATTGTTTAAAAGTGTGTGTGAAATCACTCATCTCATCTCGTCATTCTCATTCATTCAATTTTATAAATCAATTCTTCATTCCCTTTTATCATTAAGTTCGATTAAATATCTGGCACCTGAGGTGGAGGAAGAAATAAATGAAAAATCTTTTTGGGTTTATTTTGTTGGTTTTATAGTTTTTATGGATTTTTTATATTGGGGCTAGAAGGGCTTAACTAAGGAATTTTTACTTGGATTTACTTGATTAGTGCTTTATTACTGATTATCGGATTAACCCTAACCTAAGGTTCTAAACCGCCCACATCAGCTTTCCCGATCCCTTAGTGGGACTAGAAAAGTGATGGGACGAAGCTTAATGCTTTAATCTACCTAATGAGGGAAACTGATCAAATCCTGGGGTGCAAATAGCCTAAGCTTAATAGTTTCTACTGTTGGAAATAGGTGGGCCTCGTGGATGCGATTTCAAAACTTTTGACCCACTTGACTCAGGGATCAAACCCCCATAAGGCCATTAGCCATATCTAGGATGCAATCCCTCATACTCATATACCATGTACAGCAATAATACAAGCAACACCATGCAAAATAATCTACAATAGATAGAGAAGCAGATTATACCTTTGCAGCCCGATTGTGCTCTAATGGAGAAGGAGACTACTTTCTTTGTAAGCAACTTTAGATCTCCAAGACCCCTTAGTCTTCCACGCTATGACCCGTATCAGATCTCTTCTCTAAAGGAGATGGGTGGGATCTCCTAAAGAAAACAACTAGAAGCTCTGAAGGAAACTAGAAGAGAACTAGAAGAGGAAGAGAAATATGTGCAACTCTTGCACAAAAGGGGCTGGGCGTGAATTCCAAGATTATCTACGTCCCATCCCCTTTGGTACTCCTTTTATAGCATTAAGTAACCTCCTTCTTTTGTACTAACTGAAATAGAAGTCTTACTTCCACACAAAATAGTAACCTTACTATTACCACTATTAGAAGTCTCACTTCAAATAGAAATAGTAACTTCCTAATTCCTTCAACTTAGAGTTCTAGTAGGATTAGTATCTTCCCAATAACTTGGGCCAGCGTGGGGACCACTACGGATTCCATAGAAAGCTGGCTCCAACTGTGACACCGCGACCCCACATCTCATTTGCAATCCGGGCCCACAATTAATTGCAAATAACACCACTATATAAATGCAATTGCACTCCAGTCTTAGGAATAAATTACCATGAATACCCTAAACTTCCGATTACCACAATTAAGCCCCTCTATCAATATCCATGGAATAACTGGACTAAAACTGTCCTACCAATTTAAATCCACATCTTATTATCCTTGAGCCCCAATTTATCACAGTGATCATCAGTACCATCCAATTAACTTTTAATCGAGATGGGTGTGCACTTACTAATGACAAATCCATTAATTGGCACAAGGGGATAATATAGATAGATTCCATCTTGACCATTGGATGCTCCCACAGTCCTACCACCACGTACCCAAGACACCTAGGTGTTGACCTACAGTTGGCCTCACTCATTGGTGACTCAAAGCAAATGAATAGATAGAAACTTGAGTTCATCAATGTCTTAGGATTGTGACCCTATTGCTAGGGAATTATGAGAGCAAACCTCAAACTTGAGACAATATTCCATAAGGTGCTTCTCATGGTCCTTCAATACATCCAATGTACCAGCACCGTGATCCAGAATCTTACATTCTGATAATCGAGACAAATCACACTATCTCTTAGTGATCGAAGCGCTGCAACCTTATCAGATGAGATGCCCAGTCTCATCACCGGTTGTGAAGATGTTTAAGTATATGATTTGTAACAAATGTCTCCCGTGTGCGGATCTCATCCATACACATATATCACATCTAATATACTAATGGGACCCGGTTCATCTCTTGAACCATTTATGTCATATGTATTGGTCATGTGTATTAAGTAGTAAAACACCATTCATCTCATGAAAGGAAAGCATGATATTATTGATAAATAAGGAAATTAATCAATTTATTACATCATCTGATGGTTGAGTCCATACAATCTAACATCTACGCCTAAGCAGCTTGTTAATTATGATCTTAATTGGTTTGGTTTATTTTAAGTTATGGTTTTGATTAATAGTTATTTAGAGATGTTTTGAGATGTTTTTTTTTTTTTTAGGTTCTTTCTTAATTATTTAAGGCTCTGAAATTGAAGGTCTTACTTTAAATGATGAAAGGAATGTTGAAATCGGTGAAACGGGGCTGGCAGAAGACTTGGGCGCACCTGTGGTGGCGCCTAAGTTCTCTGGGTGACTTGGGCGCACAGGCAGTGGCGCCCAAGTACCAGATCCTGTGTTACTTGGTTAGTGACGAAGGTATTGATGTTAATTTCGGAAATCGGGGAGTTTTGTTGAGTGAAAGCTTCTGTTCTGATGTTGTTTTAGGTTTTGAGTTGGTTTATTTTAATAATCTTAAGTCTAAAACTCAAAACACAATCGGAATTTACCACTTGGATTTGACAGAGGACTTGGGCGCACATATGTATGCGCCTAAGTGTTTCTGTGCACTTGGGCGCACCCGCAATGGCGCCCAAGTCTCAATTTGATCCTTTTAAGTCTTCTGACTTTGGTTTGAGACTCCGAATGGGTTTATATTAATGGAATTTTTAATTTCAAGGCTGTTGTTGGTTCGGTAAAGGTTTTAAGATGTTGATTTGGGTCAAGATTGGGGATGAATATGGATTTGGTGATATTAGGGGCTAGAAATGGACTTGGGCGCACCTATGGTGGCGCCTAAGTACTTCTGAGTGACTTGGGCGCACCTACAGTGGCGCCCAAGTGGTTGGTCTGTGAATTTCGGTTTTTTCTTAGATTCGTTCGCCTAAATTTGGATTTTCAAATGACCTATGTCAATAAATCTTAGGTTCCAGGTTGGTTTCAAGTCTCTGCTCTTCAAGTGTGATTGTAGTTGGAGTTCGTAAGACGAAATGTGACCACAGCGGGGTCAGATTAAGGGGTTGGGCGCACCTGTGTGGGTGCCCAGGTATCTGGGGTGACTTGGGCGCACCTATAGTGGCGCCCAAGTGTCCGTCTGTTGTGTGGCTTCTTGTTCGATGGTTTCTTGGGTATTTCTATGTCAATTTTGGGTATTCTAACTCGTTTCTCGGTTAAGAGATGTCCTTATTCTTTGGATGAGAATTGTCTATCGTTTTAATGAAGTCTTGACTTGGGTCTCAAAGTTTGAATTTATGTGGGGTTGTCAATTATAATTGTGTTGGTTAATGTTTGAGTTAAAGTTTGATTTGAGTTTGAGGTTCAAGTTATGATCGTATTAATTTGACTTTGTCAATTAAGGCTTGAATTAAAGGTTTGTTGTTTAAACTTATTAATTTTTTTAATTATTGCTTTGAATGACTAAGATTTATTAATTAGGGTCTTGATTAAGGATTTGTTAACTAAGATCTTATTAATTAGGGATTGTTTAAAGGGTTTTGATTAAGGATTTTAGTTAAGGTGTTTTATCAGGGTTGATTAAGTATTTTGATTAGGTGTTTTTAATTAAGGTTGGATTAAGTGTTTTGATTAAGTATTATTTTTTAGAGTGTACTAATTTGCTTAGGCACAAATACAATAACCTAGGCTCATCTACTTACTATCTACTCCTTTTTTGTCTTTTTTGATGTTTCTATTTCTTTTAATCTTTTTTTTTTTTTTTTTTGGGTTCTCTTCTCTAATTACTAAAGAGTAAGATAAGAAGGAAGAGTTTTATGCTTTTATGATTTTTTTTTGGGTGTTTTATGCAATATTAATGCAACCTAACCTAAAGTGTGATGATTCAATAATTCGAGGTCTAGAAATTCAATAATCAGTCATAGCCATCACAGAGATGCAGCAACAAGTTAAATGAAATGCGAAATATGAAAAATGCGGACCGGGAGACGAACTAGGGACTTGGGCGCACATGGAGGGGCGCCCAAGTGTCTCTGCAGGACTTGGGCGCACACACAGTGGCGCCCAAGTCACTCCCTGCTGGTTGTGATGTATTTCTAATGTTCGACGATATTCCGACGCGATTCCTAACAATTTGCGACTAAATGTAGGGTCTTAATAGGAATTATTAATATCAGAGCTTCCGGATTTGAAACAATAGTGCGAGGACTAAGATTCGGGGGATGGATCCCTTTGCAGGAACTTGGGCGCACCTGTGGTGGCGCCTAAGTGGCTGGTTTTTCCTTTCTCCCCCTTTTTTTTAGCAATGTATTTAGTCCTCTTTCGATTCTCTCAATGCTTCTCTATAAATCCGAAGACTTTAATATTAACTTATATAAGGATAGACTCAAATCTAAGAACAGAACGCACGCGAAACAAAAAATCGGGGCCAAAGCCCTACCTTTGGACTTGGGCGCACCTGTAGGGGCGCCCAAGTGCTTTTCTGCACTTTTCTTCCTCTTTTGTTTCTTTTTTTAATGCTTTTCGCGTGATCCAGAACACGAAGTTACAGATCCGAAGGTCCTAATATCAATATGTCTGAGAATGAATTCAGATCTAAGAAACGAAGTGCACGTGATATGAAAATCGGGGTTAAAACCCTATGTAGGGACTTGGGCGCACCCACAGTTGCGCCCAAGTGCTCTGTTGCACTTTTTCTTTCTCAAGTTTAGATTTTTCCTAATGAAAATGACATGAATGCAAGATCTATTCTAGTCACGAATTCAGGATGATGAAAACGATGCAGATTTACAACCTACGGATGATCCTAATCATGTTTCTAATGATGAATGATTACTAGATATCAGATCCACTGTAAAATACTACTATTAATTTATTTATGCATGATTCTAAGCATGTTTCTAATCATTAATGATGCTAAACATTAATTGGAAAGGACTAGATCTACGAATACCGGTTTGGATTACGTCTTTAAGTCCTAGACTGAAACTTTTGCACAAATCCATAGCTTTGGGAGGCTTTCTCCATTACTGGTCTTGGAGAAGCAAAGTGCTTTTCTTTCTTCCTTTTAGATCTCAAAATCTCCTCTGTGACCTCTCTCTTTTTCTCTCCTTTTACTTCTCTTTTCCCTCTTTCTAGTAGCCTCCCCCTTGCAAAATGGTATAAGAGGGTTTTTATAGGGGTTTTTGGCTTGGAGAAGGGGTTAAGGCTCCTGTAGGTACGAATTTCTAGAGACTTCACGCAAACCTAGGCGACTTTAGGGATTTCTTGACTTGGGCACACACATAGGTGCGCCCAAGTGGGTCTTGGGACTTGGTCGCACACACAGGTGCGCCCATGTCTCCTTTAGTGGTCGAGTGGGTTTAGAGTTTGGTTCGGATTACTTTCAGATCAGATTCGGACTAAAACGATGAAGGTTAGACTTGGGAGCACCTATGGGGCCACCTATGTGCAATTTCAAAATGACTGGGGACTTGGGCGCACCTAGAGTGGCACCTAAGTGGATTTTAGGACTTGGGCGCACCTGTGTGTGAGCCCATGTCACCCTTTGAGTTATCTGGGTTCATGGTTCGATTTTGTTCTGTTTTCGGGTTAAGGTCCGGCCGGAACTATGAAAAATAAAGCGAAACTCACTTAAGTATGCACTCAATTGCCTTATAAGGGCAACCCAGGACCTGGGCGCACCTGTGTGTGCACCCAAGTGCCTTTCTGGGACATGGGCGCACCTGTGTGTGCGCCCAAGTGATTTTTGGTACTTGGGCGCACCTATGTGTGCGCCCAAGTGGATTTTGGTGGGGGGAATCTTCCGAGGGCCATATCTTTTGAACTATTTGTCGGAATTGGACGTTCCATATATCGTCGGAAAGCTCTCGGAATGTAGAATCTTTTGGTCCATATGTCATAATGATTAGAGATTGGGAAATAGTAGGGATATTTGGATCAATGATCCTAACTTCTTAACTCATGCTAATCGCATTGTACTTAGGCAAACTAAGTGTAATCCCTCTAGTAACAACCTGAGTGTGTTTTATGTTGTCTGGAATGGACTTGAATAGTGCTATAGTTCATTTCTTGTATGAGTAGTGGGTTGGACAAGAGATCTTGACACGATTTGGCTCTTTCCATCACGAATTTCTAGAGATTGTCGAACTAAGTCTAAAATTATCAACAAGCATCTTCATCGTCATTAATTAATTTGAATTATGCCACTAACCATTCAATTATGGGTGAAATGGGGGCACCATTATATATGACATGCGTTTAATGCTATCGTAGAGGGCCAAATGAAGTGTCTACAGTATGCCCCTCTTTGAAGAACAACACATGGAGAGTTGTGCTCCAAAGAAAGTAGACACGCCACTCATGACTCACGGGAGCTTTTGAGCTCACGGGAGTGGCCACCTACGGATTTATGCAATTGCAAATTCGTTCTAAAAGTGAGGTTCACTTTTCTAGGATCGATTCTGATTCAGGGGAAAAAAGAAAAAAGAAGAAGTTACGTGCCTACTGATTTGATTGAAAAGCTGAGATCTGTGCCTCGGTGCCCGTGGTATTTGCCACGTGGCGGGTTGGGAATTGTGCCCCGATTGTTTAATTTGAAATGATGGTGGGAACTGTGCCCTGGTGGTCTGAATCAGAAGTTGATCTTTCGATTGGCTAAGTCACTATTAGAGTTTCATTTGTTCTTGCAATAGAGTTTGATTCAATTAGTCATATATAATGTCTTTTGACTTTCATCCATAGTTGAATGCTCAAGGCATAGTTAAAACTGACTAATAATAATGGGGATCTTGAAGGCAATCAAGAACATAGTTCAAGTAATAGGGTGAGTGCATGTGGGAAAGAGATGCATTTTCTTTTGAAAAGAGATTTTTTTTTTGTTTTTGAAACTCAGGTATGCATCGAAAAAAGCTAAATCAATGGAATGCGGTCACCAGAATAATTGTCACTCTCTAGGGATCTTGGTCTTCACCCAAGCTTAGATGAGAACCTGGGATAGATTCTATCATCATTTCGTGCTTATCATGGAGGGCTTCAAATTACATGGATTCCATCCTCTAACGTCAAGATTTGAGTCGGCAAACACCACAATTTGTGATAACACGGTATTATGGTTGCCGTACCGATTATAAGCGCTTAAGGGAGGCCTACGGTGACTCAATTTCCAGACGTAAGGTAAAATCATGAAAATCATGGTTAGGTGTACTTACCTTAAGAGCTTTCCGTGAATTTGACAATGGGGATCACTATTGCTTTATTCCATTGTTTGTTCTTTCGAAGTTCACGCCATTCATTTCCATCAGCGTGCTTGAATCACCTTTGGTGTTATCATTTTTGGATCGGAAATCTGTAGTGAACAAACACTAAAAGATTCTGCGCTTTTGTCTGTTAGTACTCAGTTTTATAATTTGCAGAAGTAATAATTATAAGTATATTGACGAAAATGACATGGAATGTAATGCACAATGTTAGATGCATGCGTGATGGGACTAATGTGCACATGATTAACTGGACCCCTTGTGATGGGACAATATTTGGTTCGACAATGTGTCGTGCGTTTGTGTGTGTGCCTCTTTAGCTTCCTTTTCCATTTTTGTTTTTTTTTTTTGTTTTTGTTCTTTTTTTTTTTATCATCATTTTTTCCAATTTCTTAGGCTTTCGGGGCAGAAATGGGTGTAGGCGTGGTTGGCACCCAACCTTTCAAAGCGTTGCTTTTACACATTTTGTGTGTAGAGAACCCCTCTACTCTCCTTTGCATATTTTTCTTCAGTTCCGAACTCCGAATGTGAGAACTTTCAACTCGTCTTTTATCTAAGTGTGTGGTGTTTCTTGTTTAAGTCAATTGTTCAAATTTGAT
Source organism: Camphora micrantha (assembly GCA_003546025.1). Taxonomy (NCBI): domain Eukaryota; kingdom Viridiplantae; phylum Streptophyta; class Magnoliopsida; order Laurales; family Lauraceae; genus Camphora; species Camphora micrantha. The sequence goes on from QPKB01000010.1 coordinate 10,514,149, forward strand.
TAGTTTTTTTTTTTTTTTTTTAGATTAGTTGTTTTAATTATGTTGTTTTATCATATGTGTTGGTGGGTTTTATCATGTTTATGTTCAGATTTAAGTTCCTTCAAACTTTTTATTCTTTTTAGTGTTGTTTTGAATTGGCTTGTGAATTTAAAGCACTTTGTGTTTTTGTGATTGAATGTGAAAACTTTCAACTCGTCTTTTATCAAAGTGTGTGGTGTTTCTTGTTTAAGTCGATTGTTCAAATTTGATTAGGTTTTTTTTTTTTTTTTTTTTTAGTTTTAATTATGTTGTTTTATCATATGTGTTGGTGGGTTTTATCATGTTTATGTTCAGATTTAAGTTCCTTCAAACTTTTTATTCTTTTTAGTGTAGTTTTGAATTGGCTTGTGAATTTAAAGCACTTTGTGTTTTTGTGATTGAATAGGACCTGGTCCCCTTTTTTCACTTTTCATCGTACGACGCGCACGAAGTTCAGGCTGTAGCCGTTTCGGACGCAGGTGTTGGAAATAGGTGGGCCTCGTGGATGCGATTTCAAAAGTTTTGACCCACTTGACGCAGGTATGAAACGCCCATAAGGCCATTAACCATATCCAGGATGCAATCCCTCATACTCATATACCATGTACAGCAATAATACAAGCAACACCATGTAAAATAATCTACAAAAGATTAGAGAAGCAGATTATACCTTTGTTGCCCGTTTGTGCTCTAATGGAGAAGGAAACTACTTTAGATCTCCAAGACCTCTTAGTCTTCCACGCTATGACCCGTACCAGATCTCTTCTCTAAAGGAGATGGGTGGGATCTCCTAAAGAAAACAACTAGAAGCACTGAAGGAAACTTGAAGAGAACTAGAAGAAGAAGAGAAGTATGTGCAACTCTTGCACAAAGGGGGCTAGGTGTGAATTCCAAGGTTGTGTATGTCCCAGCCCCTTTGTTACTCCTTTTATAGCATTGAGCAACCTCTTTCTCTTGTAATAATTGAAATAGAAGTCTTACTTCCACACAAATTAGTAACATTACTATTACCGCTATTAGAAGTCCCACTTCAAATAGAAATAGTAACTTCCTAATTCCTTCATCTTAGAGTTCTAGTAGGATTAGTATCTTCCCAATAACTTGGGCCAGCGTGGGGACCACTACGGATTCCATAGAAAGCTGGCTCCAACTGGGATACCGTGACCCCACATCTCATGTGCAATCTGGGCCCACAGTTAATTGCAAATAATACCACTATATAAATACAATTGCACTCCAGTCTTAGGAGTAAATTACAATGAAGACCCTAAACTTCCCGATTACCACAATTAAGCCCCTCTATCAATATCCATGGATTAACTGGACTAAAACTGTCCCACCGATTTAAATCCACATCTTATTATCCTTGAGCCCCAATTAATCACAGTGATCATCAGTACTATCCAATTAACTCTTAATCGAGATGGGGGCACACTTACTAATGATAAATCCATTAATTGGCACAAGGGGATAATATAGATAGATTCCATCTTGATCATTGGATGTTCCTACGGTCCTACTACCATGTACCCAAGACACCGAGGTGTTGACCTACAGTTGGCCTCACTCATTGGTGACTCAAAGCAAATGAATAGAAACTTGAGTTCATCAATGTCTCAGGATTGAGAGCCTATTGCTAGGAAATTATGAGAGCAAACTTTAAACTCGAGACAGTATTTTATAAGGTGCTTCTCATGATCTTTCAATACATCCAACGGACCAGCACCGTGATCCAGAATCTTACATTCTGATGATCGAGACAAATCACACTATCTTTTAGGGATCGAAGCGCTGCAACTTTATCAGATGAGATGCTCAGTCTCATCACCGGTTGTGAAGATGTTTAAGTATAAGATTTGTGACAAATGTCTCCCGTGTGTGGATCTCATCCATACACATATATCACATCTAATATACTAATGGGTCCCGGTTCATCTCATGAACCATTTATGTCATATGCATTGGTCATGTGTATTAAGTAGTAAAACACCATTCATCTCATAAAAGGAAAACATGATATTATTGATAAATGAAGAAATTAATCAATTTATTACATCATCTGATGGATTGAGTCCATACAATCCAACAACAGGACTCTCAGAAGTGTTTACCAAACCCAAGATTCGCCCGAAACCAGTTGTCAGCCGAAAAGAAGCTCCAAATAACCTAAAACGCGCATCTCAACCTAGAATCCCTTCAAATGGATTTTAAGGCGTAAGACTAGAGTACGACACCCGAAACCCCCGTTAGAGAAAAAAGCGACCCTGGATTTTTCTAGAGGGAATATTCGGACAGAGAGTCGCATGAAACACAGAGTAGAGTCAACAATTTCGTAGAAGAGCCTAATAGATTGTGCTCTCGTACAGAAGTTCCGTACGACGCGCACGAAGTTCGGGTTGGAGCCGTTTCGGAAGCAAGACTCCCTGAAGTGTTTACCAAACCCAAGATTCGCCCGAAACCCATTTTCAACCGAAAAAGAGTTCGAAATAACCTCAAACACGCATCTCAACCGAGAATCCTTTCAAATGGATTTCGAGACGTAAGCATAAAGTACGACACTCGAAACCCCTGTTAGACGACAACGCGATCCCGGATTTTTCTAGAGGGAGCATTTGGACCGAGAGTCGCATGAAACATAGTGTAGAGTCGACCATTTCGTAGGGCCAAATAGATTGTGCACTCGGACAAAGTTTCGTACGACGCGCACGAAGTTCAGGCTGTAGCCGTTTCGGACGCAAGTGTTGGAAATAGGTGGGCCTCGTGGATGCGATTTCAAAAGTTTTGACCCACTTAAGGCCGGGATGAAACTCCCATAAGGCCATTAACCATATTCAGGATGCAATTCCTCATACTCATATACCATGTACAGCAATAATACAAGCAACACCATGCAAAATAATCTACAAAAGATTAGAGAAGCAGATTATACCTTTGCTGCCCGGTTGTGCTCTAATAGAGAAGGAAACCACTTTAGATCTCCAAGACCTCTTAGCCTTCCACGCTATGACCCGTACCAGATCTCTTCTCTAAAGGAGATGGGTGGGATCTCCTAAAGAAAACAACTAGAAGCTCTGAAGGAAACTTGATGAGAACTAGAAGAAGAAGAGAAGTATGTGCAAGTCTTGCACAAAGGGGGCTGGGCGTGAATTCCAAGGTTGTGTATGTCCCAACCCCTTTGTCACTCCTTTTATAGCATTGAGCAACCTCATTCTCTTGTACTAATTGAAATAGAAGTCTTGCTTCCACACAAATTAGTAACATTACTATTACCACTATTAGAAGTCCGACTTCAAATAGAAATGGTAACTTCCGAATTCCTTCATCTTAGAGTTCTAGTAGGATTAGTATTTTTCCAATAACTTGGGCTAGCGTGGGGACCACTAGGGATTCCATAAAAAGCCGGCTCCAACTGGGACACCGTGACCCCACATCTCATGTGCAATCCGGGCCCACAGTTAATTACAAATAACACCACTATATAAATGCAATTGCACTCCAGTCTTAGGAGTAAATTACAATGAAGACTTTAAACTTCCTGATTACCACAATTAAGCCCCTCTATCAATATCCATGGATTAACTGGACTAAAACTGTCCCACCGATTTAAATCCACTTCTTATTATCCTTGAGCCCCAATTAATCACAGTGATCATCAGTACTATCGAATTAAGTCTTAATCGAGATGGGGGCACACTTACTAATGATAAATCCATTAATTGGCACAAGGGGATAATATAGATAGATTCCATCTTGACCATCGGATGTTCCCACGGTCCTACTACCACGTACCCAAGAGACCAAGGTGTTGACCTACAGTTGGCCTCACTCATTGGTGACTCAAAGCAAATTAATAGAAACTTGAGTTCATCAATGTCTCAGGATTGAGAGCCTATTGCTAGGGAATTATGAGAGCAAACCTTAAACTCGAGACAGTATTCCATAAGGTGCTTCTCATGGTCCTTCAATACATCCAATGTACCAGCACCGTGATCCAGAATCTTACATTCTGATGATCGAGACAAATCACACTATCTTTTAGCGATCGAAGCGCTGCAACCTTATCAGATGAGATGCCCAGTCTCATCACCGGTTGTGAAGATGTTTAAGTATAAGATTTAGGACAAATGTCTCCCGTGTGTGGATCCCATCCATACACATATATCACATCTAATATACTAATGGGACCCGGTTCATCTCATGAACCATTTATGTCATATGCATTGGTCATATGTATTAAGTAGTAAAACACCATTCATCCCATGAAAGGAAAACATGATATTATTGATAAATAAAGAAATTAATCAATTTATTATATCATCTGATAGATTGAGTCCATACAATCCAACAGCGGGACTCTCAGAAGTGTTTACCAAACCCAAGATTCGCCCGAAACCAGTTGTCAGCCGAAAAGAAGCTCCAAATAACCTAAAACGCGCATCTCAACCTAGAATCCCTTCAAATGGATCTCGAGGCGTAAGACTAGAGTACAACACCCGAAACCCCCGTTAGAGAAAAACGCGACCCTGGATTTTTCTAGAGGGAGTATTCGGACAGAGAGTCGCATGAAACACAGAGTAGAGTCAACAATTTCGTAGAAGAGCCTAATAGATTGTGCTCTCATACAGAAGTTCCGTACGACGCGCACGAAGTTCGGGCTGGAGTCGTTTCGGAAGCAAGACTCCCTGAAGTGTTTACCAAACCCAAGATTCCCCCGAAACCCGTTTTCAACCGAAAAAGAGTTCGAAATAATCTCAAACACGCATCTCAATCGAGAATCCCTTCAAATGGATTTCGAGACGTAAGCATAAAGTACGACACTCGAAACCCCTGTAAGACAACAACGCGATCCCGGATTTTTCTAGAGGGAGCATTCGGACCGAGAGTCGCATGAAACACAGTGTAGAGTCGACCATTTCGTAGGGCCAAATAGATTGTGCTCTCGGACAAAAGTTTCGTACGACGCGCACGAAGTTCAGGCTGTAGCCGTTTCGGACGCAGGTGTTGCAAATTGGTGGGCCTCGTGGATGCGAATTCGAAAGTTTTGACCGACTTGACGAAGGGGTCAAACGCCCATATGGCCATTAACCATATTCAGGATGCAATCCCTCATACTCATATACCATGTACAGCAATAATACAAGCAACGCCATGCAAAATAATCTACAAAAGATTAGAGAAGCAGATTATACATTTGCTGCCCGGTTGTGCTCTAATGGAGAAGGAAACTACTTTAGATCTCCAAGACCTCTTAGTCTTCCATGCTATGACCCGTACCAGATCTCTTTTCTAAAGGAGATGGGTGGGATCTCCTAAAGAAAACGACTAGAAGCTCTGAAGGAAACTTGATGAGAACTAGAAGAAGAAGAGAAGTATGTGCAACCCTTGCACAAAGGGGGCTGGGCGTGAATTCCAAGGTTGTGTATGTCCCAGCTCCTTTGTTACTACTTTTATAGCATTGAGCAACATCCTTCTCTTGTACTAATTGAAATAGAAGTCTTACTTTCACACAAATTAGTAACATTACTATTACCACTATTAGAAGTCCCACTTCAAACAGAAATGATAACCTCCTAATTCCTTCATCTTAGAGTTCTAGTAGGATTAGTATCTTTCCAATAACTTGGGCGAGCGTGGGGACCACAAGGGATTCCATAGAAAGCTGGCTCCAACTAGGACACCGTGACCCCACATCTCATATGCAATCCGGACCCACAGTTAATTGCAAATAACACCACTATATAAATGTAATTGCACTCCAGTCTTAGGAGTAAATTACAATGAAGACCCTAAACTTCCCGACTACCACAATTAAGCCCATCTATCAATATCCATGGATTAACTGGACTAAAACTGTCCCACCGATTTAAATCCACATCTTATTATCCTTGAGCCCCAATTAATCACAGTGATCATCAATACCATCCAATTAACTCTTAATAGAGATGGGAGCGTACTTACTAATGATAAATCCATTAATTGGCACAAGGGGATAATATAGATAGATTCCATCTTGACCATTATATACATCTTGACCTACAGTTGGCCTCACTCATTGGTGACTCAAAGCAAATGAATAGATAGAAACTTGAGTTCATCAATGTCTTAGGATTGAGAGCCTATTGCTAGGGAATTATGAGAGCAAACCTTAAATTCGAGACAGTATTCCATAAGGTGCTTCTCATGGTCCTTCAATACATCCAATGTACCAGCACCGTGATCAAGAATCTTACATTCTGATGATCGAGACAAATCACACTATTTTTTAGTGATCGAGGCGCTGCAACCTTATCAGATGAGATGCCCAGTCTCATCACCGGTTGTGAAGATGTTTAAGTATAAGATTTGTGACAAATGGCTCCCGTGTGTGGATCTCATCCATACACATATATCACATCTAATATACTAATGGGTCCCGGTTCATCTCATGAACCATTTATGTCATATGCATTGGTCATGTGTATTAAGTAGTAAAACACCATTCATCTCATAAAAGGAAAACATGATATTATTGATAAATGAAGAAATTAATCAATTTATTACATCATCTGATGGATTGAGTCCATACAATCCAACAACAGGACTCTCAGAAGTGTTTACCAAACCCAAGATTCGCCCGAAACCAGTTGTCAGCCGAAAAGAAGCTCCAAATAACCTAAAACGCGCATCTCAACCTAGAATCCCTTCAAATGGATCTCGAGGCGTAAGACTAGAGTACGACACCCGAAACCCCCGTTAGAGAAAAAAGCGACCCTGGATTTTTCTAGAGGGAGTATTCGGACAGAGAGTCGCATGAAACACAGAGTAGAGTCAACAAATTCGTAGAAGAGCCTAATAGATTGTGCTCTCGTACAGAAGTTCCGTACGACGCGCACGAAGTTCGGGTTGGAGCCGTTTCGAAAGCAAGACTCCCTGAAGTGTTTACCAAACCCAAGATTCGCCCGAAACCCGTTTTCTACCGAAAAAGAGTTCGAAATAACCTCAAACACTCATCTCAACCGAGAATCCCTACAAATGGATTTCGAGACGTAAGCATAAAGTACGACACTCGAAACCCCCGTTAGACGACAACGCGATCCCGGATTTTTCTAGAGGGAGCATTCGTACCGAGAGTCGCATGAAACACAGTGTAAAGTCTACCATTTCGTAGGGCCAAATAGATTGTGCTCTTGTACAAAAGTTTCGTACGACGCACAAGAAGTTCAGGCCGTAGCCGTTTCGGACGTTGGTGTTGGAAATAGGTGGGTCTCGTGGATGTGATTTCAAAACTTTTGACCCACTTGACGCAGGGTTCAAACGCCCATAAGGCCATCAACCATATCCGGAAGCAATCCCTCATACTCATATACCATGTGCAGTAATAATACAAGCAACACCATGCAGAATAATCTGCAAAAGATTAGAGAAGCAGATTATGCCTTTGCTGTCCGGTTGTGCACTAATGGAGAAGGAAACTAGTTTAGATCTCCAAGACCTCTTAGTCTTCCACGCTATGACCCGTGCCAGATCTCTTCTCTAAAGGAGATGGGTGGAATCTCCTAAAGAAAACAACTAGAAGCTCAGAAGGAAACTTGAAGAGAACTAGAAAAAGAAGAGAAGTATGTGCAAACCTTGCACAAAGGGGGCTGGGTGTGAATTCCATGGTTGTGTATGTCCCAACCCCTTTGTTACTCCATTTATAGCAATAAGCAACCTCCTTCTCTTGTACGAACTGAAATAGAAGTCTTACATCCACACAAATTAGTAACATTACTATTACCACTATTAGAAGTCCCACTTCAAATAGAAATAATAACTTCCTAATTCCTTCATCATAGAGTTCTAGTAGGATTAGTATCTTTCCAGTAACTTGGGCGAGCGTGGGGACCACTAGGGATTCCATAGAAAGCTGGCTCAAATTGGGACACCGTGACCCCACATCTCATGTCCAATACGGGCCCACAGTTAATTTCAAATAACACCACTATATAAATGCAATGCACTCCATTCTAAGAAGTAAATTGCAATGAAGACCCTAAACTTCCCGATTACCCCAATTAAGCCCTTCTATCAATATCCATGGATTAACTGGACTAAAACTGTCCCATCAATTTAAATCCACATCTTATTATCCTTGAGCTCCAATTAATCACAGTGATCATAAATACCATCCAATTAACTCTTAATAGAGATGGGAGCGTACTTACTAATGATAAATCCATTAACTGGCACAAGGGGATAATATAGATAGATTCCCTCTTGACCATTGGATGCTCCCACAGTCCTACTACCACGTACCCAAGACACCGAGGTGTTGACCTACAGTTGACCTCACTCATTGGTGACTCAAAGCAAATGAATAGATAGAAATTTGAGTTCATCAATGTCTTAGGATTGAGAGCCTATTGCTAGGGAATTATGAGAGCAAACTTTAAATTCGAGACAGTATTCCATAAGGTGCTTCTCATGGTCTTTTCAATACATCCAATGTACCAGCACCGTGATCCAGAAACTTACATTCTGATGATCGAGACAAACCACACTATCTTTTAGTGAACGAAGCGCTGCAACCTTATCAGATGAGATGCCCGGTCTCATCACCGGTTGTGAAGATGTTTAAGTATAAGATTTGTGACAAATGCCTCCCGTGTGTGGATCTCATCCATACACATATACCACATCTAATATACTAATGGGACTCGGTTCATCTCATGAACCATTTATGTCATATGCATTGGTCATGTTTATTAAGTAGTAAAACACCATTAATCTCATGAAAGGAAAACATGATATTATTGATAAATAAAGAAATTAATCAATTTATTACATCATCTGATGGATTGAGTCCATACAATCCAACACCAGGACTCTCAGAAGTGTTTACCAAACCCAAGATTCGCCCGAAACCAGTTGTCAACCGAAAAGAAGCTCCAAATAACTTAAAACGCGCATCTCAACCTAGAATCCCTTCAAATGGATTTCGAGGCGTAAGACTAGAGTACGACACCCGAAACCCCCGTTAGAGAAAAACGTAACCCCGGATTTTTCTAGAGGCAGTATTTGGACAGAGAGTCGCATGAAACACAGAGTAGAGTAAACGATTTCGTAGTAGAGCCTAATAGATTGTGCTCTCGTGCAGAAGTTCGGGCTGGAGCCGTTTCGGAAGCAAGACTCCCTGAAGTGTTTACCAAACCCAAATTTGCCCGAAACCCATTTTGAACCGAAAAAGGGTTCGAAATAACCTCAAACACGCATCTCAACCGAGAATCTCTTCGAATGGATTTCTAGACGCAAGCATAAAGTACGACACTCGAAACCCTCGTTAGACAACAACGCGATCCCGGATTTTTCTAGAGGGAGCATTCGGACCGAGGGTCGCATTAAACACAGTGTAGAGTTGACCATTTCGTAGGGCCAAATAAATTGCGCACTCGTACAAATGTTTCGTACGACGCGCACGAAGTTCAGGCTGTAGCCGTTTCGGACGCAGGACTCTCAGAAGTGTTTATAAAACCCAAGATTCGCCCGAAACCAGTTGTCAACCGAAAAGAAGCTCCAAATAATCTAAAATGCGCATATCAACCTAGAATCCCTTCAAATGGATTTCGAGGCGTAAGACTAGAGTACGACACCCGAAACCCAAGTCAGAGAAAAACGGGATCCCAGATTTTTCTAGAGGGAGTATTCGGACAGAGAGTCGCATGAAACACAGAGTAGAGTCAACAATTTCGTAGAGCCTAATTGATTGTGCTCTCGTACAGAAGTTCCGTACGACGCGCACGAAGTTCAGGTTGGAGCCGTTTCGGAAGCAAGACTCCCTGAAGTGTTTACCAAACCCAAGATTCGCCCGAAACCCGTTTTCAACCGAAAAAGAGTTCAAAATAACCTCAAACACGCATCTCAACCGAGAATCCCTACAAATGGATTTCGAGACGTAAGGATTGAGTACGACACTCGAACAAAGAGTCACATGAAACACAGTGTAGAGTGAACAATTTCGTAGAGCCGAATAGATTGTTCTCTTGTACAAAAGTTTCATACGACGAGCACGAAGTTCAGGCTGTAGCCGTTTCGGAAGCAGGACTGTCAGAAGTGTTTACCAAACCCAAGATTCGCCCGAAACCAGTTGTCAACCGAAAAGAAGCTCCAAATAACCTGAAACGCGCATCTCAACCTAGAATCCCTTCAAATGGATTTTGAGGCATAAGACTAGAGTACGACACCCGAAACCCCCGTTAGAGAAAAATGCGACCCCGGATTTTTCTAGTGGGAGTATTCGGACAGAGAGTCGCATGAAACACATAGCAGAGTCAACAATTTCGTAGAGCCTAATAGATTGCGCTCTCGTACAGTAGTTTCGTACGACGGGCTCAAAGTTCAGGCCTGAGCCGATTCGGAAGCAGGACTCCCTGAAGTGTTTACCAAACCCAAGATTCGCCCGAAACCCGTTTTCCACCGAAAAAGAGCTTAAAATAACCTCAAACACGCATCTCAACCGAGAATCCCTTCAAATAGATTTCGAGGCGGAAGGATTGAGTACGACACTCGAACAAAGAGTCACATGAAACACAGTGTAGAGTCATCAATTTTGTTGAGCCAAATTGATTGTGCTCTCGTACAAAAGTTTCGTACGACGCGCACGAAGTTCAGGCTGTAGCCATTTCAGACGAAGGACTCTCAGAAGTATATACCAAACCTAAGATTCGCCTGAAACCAGTTGTCAGCCGAAAAGAAGCTCCAAATAACCTAAAACGTGCATCTAAACTTAGAATCCCTTCAAATGGATTTCGTGGCGTAAGACTAGAGTACAACACCCGAAACCCCCATTAGAGTAAAACGCGACCCCGGATTTTTCTAGAGTATTCGGACAGGGAGTCGCATGAAACACAGAGTAGAGTCAACAATTTCGTAGAGCGTAATAGATTGTGCTCTTGTACAGAAGTTCCGTACAACGCGCAAGAAGTTCGGGCTGGAGTCATTTCGTACGCAGGACACCCAGATGTGTTTACCAAACCCAAGATTCGCCCGAAACCCGTTTTCAACCGAAAAGGAGTTTGAAATAACCTCAAACACGCATCACAACCGGGAATCCCTTCAAATAGATTTCGAGACGTAAGTATAGCGTACAACACTCGAAACCCCTATTAGACAATATCGCGATCCCGGATTTTTCTAGAGGGAGTATTCCGACAGAGAGTCGCTTTAAACACATTGTAGAGCCAACAATTTCATAGAGCTGAGTAGACGGTGCTCTCGTATAGAAGTTCCGTACGATGCGCACGAAGTTCCGGCTCGAGCCGTTTTGGAAGCAGGACTCCCTGAAGTGTTTACCGAACCCAAGATTCGCCCGAAACCCGTTTTCAACCGAAAAAGGGCTCAAAATAACCTCAAACACGCATCTCAACCGAGAATCCCTTCAAATAGATTTTGAGGCGGAAGGATTGAGTACGACACTCGAACAAAGAGTCACATGAAACACAGTGTAGAGTCAACAATTTCGTAGAGCCGAATAGATTGTTCTCTTGTACAAAAGTTTCGTACGACGCGCACGAAGTTCAGGCTGTAGCCGTTTCGGACGCAGGACTGTCAGAACTGTTTACCAAACCCAAGATTCGCCAGAAACCAGTTGTCAACCGAAAAGAAGCTCGAAATATCCTAAAACGCGCTTCTCAACCTAGAATCCCTTCAAATGGATTTCGAGGCGTAAGACTAGACTACGACACCCTAAACCCCCATTAGAGAAAAATGCGACCCCGGATTTTTCTAGAGGGAGTATTCGGACAGAGAGTCACATGAAACACAAAGCAGAGTCAACAATTTTGTAGAGCCTAATAGATTGTGCTCTCGTACAGAAGTTTCGTACGACGCGCTCGAAGTTCAGGCCTGAGCCGATTCGGAAGTAGGACTCCCTGAAGTGTTTACCCAACCCAAGATTCGCCCGAAACCCGTTTTCAACCGAAAAAGAGGGCAAAATAACCTCAAACACGCATCTCAACCGAGAATCCCTTTTTATTGATTTCGAGGCGGAAGGTTAGAGTACGACACTCGAAACCACCGTTAGACAAACACGTGGTCCCGGATTTTTCTAGCGGGAGTATTCGGACCGAGAGTCACATCAAAGACGGAGTAGAGTCAACAATTTTGTAGAGACTAATAGAGGTAATGTTTGGATCGTCTTAAGTTTGGGTCTTAATGTCTTGTGTCTTAAGCGCTAAGACAAAAAAACTAAATAAGATTGTTTGGTACGTAAAAACAACATGTCTTAAGCGCTAAGACGACTTGTTATTTAAGACGAGATTTATCTTAATTCTAGGAGCTTGAAATCCAGCTCCTGGAATTAAGACCCCAAAATCTTAAGCGGTAAGACAATTCAGGACTTTAAAATAATTTTAAAATTCCCGTAATAACCCTTACCAATATCAACGATTTAAGCCCAAATCTCTCTATCTCTTTCGCTGCTCATGCGTCTACTGTGCGACACAAGCAACATCAATCTCCTTCATGACGTGGAACACGCATTGTGATAGTTAAAGCATGATTTTTTTTAAGTAAAAAAAAAAAAAACCGAGTATAGAGTGTACTGGGCATTATCCGAGTTTAAAAAGAAACAAATTTGGAGTGTCACGGATGTTTTTCAGGCTTGAAACCATTTTTTTAAAAATGATAGAAATTACCCTTAACTTAAGACATGGATAAGATGCATTATCAAACATTCTTATTCAATTCAGATCTCATAGCGTACGGGTGTTGTCAAACGATCTTATTATAGAACAGCTAATCAGATCTTAAATTCGCAGCTCTAATAAGATCTTAAACTCATAGATCTTTTTCAGACAGATTAAGACGTAAAAAAAATAAGACGATCCAAACAAGGCCAGAGTGTGCTCTCGTACAGTAGTTCCGTACGACGCGCACGAAGTTCGGGCTGGAGTCGTTTCGTACGCAGGACTCCCAGATGTGTTTACCAAACCCAAGATTCGCCCAAAACCCGTTTTCAACCGAAAAGGAGTTCGAAATAACCTCAAACACGCATCACAACCGAAAATCCCTTCAAATAGATTTCGAGACGTAATAATAGCGTACGACACTCGAGACCCCCGTTAGACAAAAACGCGATCCCGGATTTTTCTAGAGGGAGTACTCGAACAGGGAGTCACATGAAACACAATGTAGAGTCAACAGTTTCGTAGAGCCGAATAGATTGTGCTGTAGTACAAAAGTTTCGTACGAAGCGCACGAAGTTCAGGCTGTGGCCGTTTCAGATGCAGGACACTCAGAAGTGATTAGCAAACCCAAGATTCGCCCGAAACCAGCTGTCAACCGAAAAGAAGCTCCGTAAAACGTGAAACGCGCATCTCAACCTAGAATCCCTTCTTATGGATTTCGAGGTGTAAGACTAGACTACGACACCCGAAACCCCCGTTAGAGAAAAATGCGACCCTGGATTTTTCTAGAGGGAGTATTCGGACAGAGAGTCGCATGAAACACGGAGTAGAGTCAACAATTTCGTAGAGCCTAATAGATTGTGCTCTCGTACAAAAGTTCCGTACGACGCACATGAAGTTCAGACTGGAGCCATTTCGAAAGCAGGACTCCCTCAAGTGTTTACCAAACCCAAGATTCGCACGAAACCCGTTTTCAACCGAAAAAGAGCTCGAAATAACCTCAAACACGCATCTCAACCGAGAATCCTTTCAAATAGATTTCGAGGCGGAAGTATGGAGTACGACACTTGAAACCCCCGTTAGATAAACACGCGATCCTGGAATTTTCTAGAGGGAGTATTCGGACCGAGAGACGCAAGAAACACAGTGTAGAGTCAACAGTTTCGTAGAGACTGATAGATTGTGCTCTCATTCAGAAGTTCTGTACGACGCGCACGAAGTTCGGGCTGGAGTCGTTTCGGACACAGGACACCTAGAAGTGTTTACCAAACCCAAGATTCTCCCGAAACCCGTTTTCAACCGAAAAGGAGTTCGAAATAACCTTGAACACGCATCTCAACCGAGAATCCCTTCAAATGGATTTCGAGACGTAATTAATGCGTGCGACACTCGAAACCCCAGTTTGACAAAAATGTGATCCTGAATTTTTCTAAAGGGTGTATTCGGACTGAGAGTCGCATGAAACACAGTGTAGAGTCAACAATTTCGTAGAGCCGAATAGATTGTGCTCTCGTACAAAAGTTTCGTACGAAGCGCACGAAGCTCAGGCTGTAGCCGTTTTGGACGCAGGACACTCAGAAGTGTTTACCAAACCCAAGATTCGCCCGAAACCAGTTGTCAACCGAAAAGAAGCTCCATATAACCTAAAACGCGCATCTCAACCTAGAATCCCTTCAAATGGATTTCGAGGCGTAAGACTAGAGTACGACACCCGAAACCCCCGTTAGAGAAAAATGTGACCCCGGATTTTTCTAGAGGGAGTATTTGGACAGAGAGTCGCATGAAACACAGAGTAGAGTCAACAATTTCGTAGAGCTTAATAGATTGTGCTCTCGTACAGAAGTTCAGTACGACGCGCACGGAGTTCGGGCTGGAGCTGTTTCAGAAGCAAGACTCCCTCAAGTGTTTACCAAACCCAAGATTCGCTCCAAACCTGTTTTCAACCAAAAAGGAGCTCGAAATAACCTCAAACACGCATATCAACCGAGAATCCCTTCCAATAGATTTCGAGGCGGAAGTATGGAGTACGACACTCGAAACCCCCGTTAGACAAACACGCGATCCCGGATTTTTCTAGAGGGAGTATTTAGACCGAGAGTAGCATGAAAACACAGTGTAGAGTCAACAATTTCATAGAGACTAATAGATTGTGCTCATGTACAGAAGTTCTGTACGACGGGCACGAAGTTCGGGCTGGAGCCGTTTCGGAAGCAGGACACCCAGAAGTGTTTTCCAAACCTAAGATTCTCCCTAAAGCCGTTTTCAACCGAAAAGGAGTTCGAAATAACCACAAACACGCATCTCAACCGAGAATCCCTTCAAATGTATTTCGAGACGTAATTAATGCGTGCGACACTCGAAACCCTCGTTAGAGAAAACACGATCCCGGATTTTTCTAAAGGGCGTTTTCGGACTGAGACTCGCATGAAACACAGTGTAGAGTCAACAAATTCGAAGAGCCGAATAGATTATGCTCTCGTACAAAAGATTCGTACGACCCACACGAAGTTCAGGCTGTAGCCATTTTGGACGCAGGACTCCCAGAAGTGTTTACCGAACCCAAGATTCGCCCGAAACCCGTTTTCAACCGAAAAAGAGCTCGAAATAACCTCAAACATGCATCTCAACTGAGAATCCCTTCAAATGGATTTCGAGACGTAAGTATAGTGTACGACACTCGACACCCCCGTTACACAAAATCGCGGTCCTGGATTTTTCTAGAGGGAGTATTCAGACAGAGAGTCGCTTTAAACACATTGTAGAGTCAACAATTTCATAGACCTGAGTAGACTGTGCTCTCGTATAGAAGTTCCGTACGATGCGCACGAAGTTCCGGCACGAGCCGTTTTGGAAGCAGGACTCGCTGAAGTGTTTACTAAACCCAAGATTCGCCCGAAACCCGTTTTCAACCGAAAAAGAGCTTAAAATAACCTCAAACACGCATCTCAACCGAGAATCCATTCAAATAGATTTGGAGGCGGAAGGATTGAGTACGACACTCGAACAAAGGGTCACATGAAACGCAGTGTAGAGTCATCAATTTTGTAGAGCCGAATTGATTGTTCTCTCGTACAAAAGATTCATACGACGGGCACGAAGTTCAGGCAATAGCCATTTCGGGCGCAGGACTGTCAGAAGCGTTTACCAAACCTAAGATTCGCCTGAAACCAGTTGTCAACCGAAAAGAAGCTCTAAATAACCTAAAATGCGCATCTTAACCTAGAATCACTTCGAATGGATTTCGAGGCGTAAGACTAGAGTACGACACCCGAAACCCCCGTTAGAGTAAAAGGCGACCCCAGATTTTTCTAGAGGGACTATTCGGACAGAGAGTCGCATGAAACACAGAGTAGATTTAACAATTTCGTAGAGCGTAATAGAATGTGCACTTGTCCAGAATTTCCGTACGACGCGCACGAAGTTCGGGCTGGAGCCGTTTCGGAAGCAGGACTCCCTGAAGTGTTTACCAAATCCAAGATTCGCCAGAAACCCATTTTCAACCGAAAGAAGGCTAGAAATAACCTCAAATACGCATCTCAACCGAGAATCCCTTCAAACAGATTTCGAGGGCGAAATATAGAGTACGACACTCGAAACCCCCGTTAAACAAAGAAACGATCCCGGATTTTTCTTAAGGGAGTATTCGGACTGACAGTCGCATGAAACACAGAGTAGAGTCAATAATTTTGTAGAGCCTAATAGATTGTGCTCTCGTACAGAAGTTTCATACGACGCGCACGAAGTTCGGGCTGGAGTCGTTTCGGACACAGGACACTTAGAAGAGTGTACCAAAGCCAAGATTCGCCCGAAACCCGTTTTCAACCGAAAAGGAGTTCGAAATAACCTCAAACACGCATCACAACCGGGAATCCCTGCAAATAGATTTCGAGACGTAAGTATAGCGTATGACACTCGAAACCCCCATTAGACAAAAACGCGATCCCGGATTTTTCTAGAGGGAGTATTCGGACAGAAAGTCCCATGAAACACAGTGTAGAGTCAACAATTTCGTAGTGCCAAATAGATTGTGCTCTAGTAGAAAAGTTCAGGCTGTAGCCGTTTCGGACGTAGGACTCCCTAAAGTGTTTACCAAACCTAAGATTCGCCCGAAACCCGTTTTCAACTGAAAAAGAGCTCAAAATAACCTCAAACAAGCATCTCAACCGAGAATCCCTTGAAATTAATTTCAAGGCGGAAGGATGGAGTACGACACTCGAAACCCCTGTTAGACAAACACATGATCCCAGATTTTTCTAGAGGGAGAATTCGGACCGAGAGTCGTATCAAAGACGTAGTAGTATCAACAATTTCGTAGAGACTAATAGATTGTGCTCTCGTACAGTAGTTTCGTACGACGCACACGAAGTTCGGACTGGAGTCATTTCGTACGCAGGGCACCCAGATGTGTTTACCAAACCCAAGATTCGCCCGAAACCCGTTTTCAACCGAAAAGGAGTTTGAAATAACCTCAAACATGCATCACAACCAGGAATCCCTTCAAATAGATTTCGAGACGTAAGTATAGCGTACAACACTCGAAACCCCCGTTAGACAATAACGCGATCCCGGATTTTTCTAGAAGGAGTATTCGGACAGAGAGTCGCTTTAAACACATTGTAGAGTCAACAATTTCATAGAGCCGAGTAGACTGTGCTCTCGTATAGAAGTTCCGTACGATGCGCACGAAGTTCCGGCTCGAGCCGTTTTGGCAGCAGGACTCCCTGAAGTGTTTACCGAACCCAAGATTCGCCCGAAACCCATTTTCAACCGAAAAGGGCTCAAAATAACCTCAAACACGCATCTCAACCGAGAATCCCTTCAAATAGATTTCGAGGCGGAAGGATTGAGTACGACACTCGAACAAAGAGTCACATGAAACACAGTGTAGAGTGAACAATTTCGTAGAGCCGAATAGATTGTTCTCTTGTACAAAAGTTTCATACGACGAGCACGAAGTTCAGGCTGTAGCCGTTTCGGACGCAGGACTGTCAGAAGTGTTTACCAAACCCAAGATTCGCCCGAAACCAGTTGTCAACCGAAAAGAAGCTCCAAATAACCTGAAACGCGCATCTCAACCTAGAATCCCTTCAAATGGATTTTGAGGCATAAGACTAGAGTACGACACCCGAAACCCCCGTTAGAGAAAAATGTGACCCCGGATTTTTCTAGTGGGAGTATTCGGACAGAGAGTCGCATGAAACACATAGCAGAGTCAACAATTTCGTAGAGCCTAATCGATTGCGCTCTCGCACAGTAGTTTCGTACGACGGGCTCAAAGTTCAGGCCTGAGCCGATTCGGAAGTAGGACTCCCTGAAGTGTTTACCAAACCCAAGATTCGCCCGAAACCCGTTTTCAACGGAAAAAGAGCTCAAAATAACCTCAAACACGTATCTCAACCAAGAATCCCTTCTAATTGATATCGAGGCGGAAGGTTAGAGTACGACACTCGAAACCCCCGTTAGACAAACACATGATCCTGGATTTTTCTAGCGGGAGTATTCGGACCGAGAGTCGCATCAAAGACGGAGTAGAGTCAACAATTTCGTAGAGGCTAACAGAGTGTGCTCTCGTACAGTAGTTCCGTACGACGCGCACGAAGTTCGGGCTGGAGTCGTTTCGTACGCAGGACACCCACATGTGTTTACCAAATCCCAAGATTTGCCCGAAAACGGTTTTCAACTAAGAAGGAGTTCGAAATAACCTCATATACGCATCACAACCGAGAATCCCTTCAAATAGATTTCGAGACGTAAGTATAGCGTACGACACTCAAAACCCCCGTTTGACAAAAAACGCGATCCCAGATTTTTCTAGAGGGAGTATTCGGACAGAGAGTCACATGAAACACAGTGTAGAGTCAACAATTTCGTAGAGCTGAATAGATTGTGCTCTCGTACAAAAGTTTCGTGCGAAGCGCACGAAGTTCAGGCTGTAGCTGTTTCGGACGCAGGACACTCAGAAGTGTTTACCAAACCCAAGATTAGCCCGAAACCAGTTGTCAACCGAAAAGAAGCTCCATATAACCTAAAACACGCATCTCAACCTAGAATCCCTTCAAATGGATTTCGAGGCTTAAGACTAGAGTACGACACCCGAAACCCCCGTTAGAGAAAAATGCGACCCGTGATATTTCTAGAGGGAGTATTCGGGTAGAGAGTCGCATGAAACACAGAGTAGAGTCAACAATTTCGTAGAGCCTAATAAATTATGCTCTCGTACAGAAGTTCCGTACGACGCACACGAAGTTCGGACTGGAGTCGTTTCGTACGCAGGACACCCAGATGTGTTTACCAAACCCAAGATTCGCCCGAAACCCGTTTTCCACCAAAAAGGAGTTCGAAATAACCTCAAACACGCATCACAACCGAGAATCCCTTCAAACAGATTTCAAGATGTAAGTATAGCGTACGACACTCGAAACCCCCGTTAGACAAAAACGCGATCCCGGATTTTTCTAGAGGGAGTATTCGGACAGAAAGTCACATGAAACACAGTGTAGAGTCAATAATTTCATAGAGCCGAATAGATTGTGCTCTCGTACAAAAGTTTCGTATGAAGCGCATGAAGTTCAGGCTGTAGCCGTTTGGGACGCAGGACACTCAGAAGTGTCTACCAAACTCAAGATTTTCCCGAAACCAGTTGTGAACCGAAAAGAAGCTCCAAATAACCTAAAATGCGCATCTCAACCCAGAATCCCTTCAAATGGATTTCGAGGCGTAAGACTTGAGTACGACACCCGAAACCCCCGTTAGGAAAAAACGGGATTCCAGATTTTTCTAGAGGGAGTGTTCGGACAGAGAGTCGCATGAAGCACAGTGTAGAGTCAATTATTTCGTAGAGCCAAATAGATTGTGCTCTCGTACAGAAGTTCCATACGACGCACACGAAGTTCGGGCTGGATCCATTTCGGAAGCAGGACTCCCTGAACTGTTTACCAAACTCAAGATTCGCACGAAACCCATTTTCAATCGAAAAAGAGTTCGAAATAACCTCAACCACGCATCTCAGCCGAGAATCCCTTCAAATGGATTTCGAGACGTAGGACTAGAGTACGACACCCGAAACCCCCGTTAGACAAAAACGGGATCCTGGAATTTCCTAGAGGGAGTATTCGGACAGAGTGTCGTATGAAACGCAGAGTAGAGTCAAAAATTTCGTTAGAGCCTAATAGATTGTGCCCTCGTACAGAAGTTCCGTATTACGCGCACGAAGTTCGGGCTGGACCGTTTCGGAAGCAGGACTCCCAGAAGTGTTTACCAAACCCAAGATTCGCCCGAAACCCATTATCAACCAAAAAAGTGCTCGAAATAACCTCAAACACACATCACAAACGAGATCCCTTCAAATAGATTTCGAGGCGTAAGTTTAGAGTATGACACGCGAAACCGCCGTTAGACGAAAACCCGATCGCGGATTTTTCTAGAGGGAGTATTCGGATGGAGAGTCGCATTAAACATAGTGTAGAGTCAACAATTTCATAGAGCCTTATAGATTGTGCTCGCGTATAGAAGTTCCGTACGACGCGCACGAAGTTCGGGCTGGAGCCGTTTCGGAAGCAGGACTCCCTGAAGTGTTTACCAAACCGAAGATTCGCCTGAAACCTGTTTTCAACCGAAAAAGAGCTCGAAATAACCTCAAACACGCATCTCAACCGAGAATCCCTTCAAATGGATTT
The DNA here is from genome assembly GCA_003546025.1 of Camphora micrantha. Classification (NCBI taxonomy): domain Eukaryota; kingdom Viridiplantae; phylum Streptophyta; class Magnoliopsida; order Laurales; family Lauraceae; genus Camphora; species Camphora micrantha. The sequence goes on from QPKB01000010.1 coordinate 10,534,484, forward strand.
CCAGGCGTAAGATTAGAGTACGACACCCGAAACCCCGGTTAGACAAAAACGGGATCCCGGATTTTTCTAGAGGGAGTATTCGGATAGAGAGTCGCATGAAACGCAGAGTAGAGTCAACAATTTCGTAGAGCCTAATAGATTGTGCTCTCGTACAGAAGTTACGTACGACGCGCTCGAAGTTCGGGCTGGAGCCGTTTCGGACGTAAGACACCCAGAAGTGTTTATCGATCCCAAGATTCGCCAAAAACCCGTTTTCAACCGAAAAAGAGCTCGAAATAACCTCAAACACGCATCTCAACCGAGAATCCCTTCAAATGGATTTCGAGACGTAAGTAAAGTGTATGACACTCGAAACCCCCGTTAGACAAAATCGCGGTCCCGGATTTTTCTAGCGGGAGTATTCGGACAGAGAGTCGCTTGAAACACATTGCAGAGTCAACAATTTCATAGAGCCGAGTAGACTGCGCTCTCGTATAGAAGTTCCGTACGACACGCACGAAGTTCAGGCTAGAGCCGTTTCGGAAGCAGGACTCCCTGAAGTGTTTACCAAACCCAAGATTCGCCAAAAACCCATTTTCTAGCCTAAAAGACTTCTAGAGGGAGTATTTGGACAGAGAGTCGCATGAAACACAGTGTAGAGTCAACAATTTCGTAGAGCCTAACAGATTGGGCTCTTGTACAAAAGTTCCATACGACGCGTACGAAGTTCGGGCAGGAGCCGTTTCGGAAGCAGGACTCCCTGAAGAGTTTACCAATCCCAAGATTCGCCCGAAACCCGTTTTCAACCGAAAAAGAGCTCGAAATAACCTTAAACACGCATCTCAACTGAGACTCCCTTCAAATGGATTTCGAGACATAATTATTGCGTACGACACTCGAAACCCCCGTTAGACAAAAACCCGATCCCAGATTTTTCTAGAGGGAGTATTCGAATAGAGAGTCACTTGAAACACAGTGTAGAGTCAACAATTTCGTAGAGCCGAATAGATTGTGCCCTCGTAAAAAAGTTTCGTACGTCGCGCACGAAGTTTAGGCTGTAGCCGTTTCGGACGCAGGACTCTCAGAAGTGTTTACCAAACCCAAGATTCGCCCAAAACCAGTTGTCAACGGAAAAGATGCTCCAAATAACCTAAAACGCGCATCTCAACCTAGAATCCCTACAAATGGATTTCGAGACGTAAGACTAGAGTAGGACACCCGAAACCCCCGTTAGGGAAAAACGCGACCCCGGATTTTTCTAGAGGGAGTATTCGGTCAGAGAGTCACATGAAACACAGAGTAGAGTCAATAAATTTCGTAGAGGCTAATAGATTGTGCTCTCGTACAGAAGTTCCGTACGATGCGCACGAAGTTCGGGCTGCAGCCGTTTCGGAAGCAGGACTCCCTGAAGTGTTTACTAAACCCAAGATTCTGCCGAAACCTGTTTTCAACCAAAAAAGAGCTCGAAATAACCTCAAACACGCATCTGAACCGAGAATCACTTCAAATGGATTTCGAGGTGTAAGACTAGAGTACGACACCCGAAACCCCCGTCAGACAAAAACGGGATCCCGGATTTTTCTGGAGGGAGTATTCGGACAGAGAGTCGCATGAAACACAGAGTAGAGTCAGCAATTTCGTAGGGCCAAATAGATTGTGCCCTCGTACTGAAGTTCTGTACGACACGCACGACGTTCGGGGTGGAGCCGTTTCGGACGCAGGACACCAAGAGGTGTTTACCGAACCCAAGATTCGCCCGAAACCCGTTTTTAACAGAAAAGGGGTTCGAAATAACCTCAAACACGCATGCCAACCAAGAATCTCTTCAAATGGATTTCGAGACATAAGCATAAAGTACGACACTCGAAACCCCTGTTTGATAAAAACACGATCCCGGATTTTTCTAGAGGGAGCACTCGGACCGATAGTCTCATGAATCACAACGTAGAGTCAACAATTTCGAAGAGCCTAATAGATTGTGCTCTTGTACAGAAGTTCCGTACGACGCGCACGAAGTTCGGGCTGGACCCGTTTCGGACGCAGGACACCCAGAAGTGTTTGCCAATCCCAAGATTCGCCTGAAACCCATTTTCAACCGAAATGGATTTCGAAATAACCTCCAACAAGCATCTCAACCGAGAATCCCTTCAAATGGAATTCGAGACGTAAGTATAACGTACGACACTCGAAACCCCCGTTAGATAAATGCCCGATCCGGGATTTTTCTAGAGGGAGTATTCGGACAGAGAGTCACATGAAACACAGTTTAGAGTCAACAATTTCGTAGAGCCGAATAGATTTTGCTCTCGTAAAAAAGTTTCGTACGACGCGCACGAAGTTCGGGCTGTAGCCGTTTCCGACGCACGACTCACAGATGTGTTTACCAAACCCAAGATTCGCCCGAAACCCGTTTTCAAATGAGCATCTCAACCTAGAATCCCTTCAAATGGATTTCGAGGCATAAGACTAGAGTACGACACCCGAAACGCCCGTTAGACAAAAACGGGATCCCGGATTTCTCTAGAGGGAGTATTCGGACAGAGAGCCGCATGAAACTCAGACTAGAGTGAACAATTTCGTAGAGCCTAATAGATTATGCTCTCGTATATAAGTTCCGTACGACGCGTACGAAGTTCAGACTGGAGCCGTTTCGGAAGCAGGACTCCCTGAGCTGTTTACCAAACCCAAGATTCGCCCGAAACCCGTTTTCAACCGAAAAAGAGCTCGAAATAACCTCAAATACGCATCTCGACCGAGAATCCCTTCAAATGGATTTCGAGACGTAAGCATACAGTACGACACCCAAAACCCCCGTTAGACAAAAACGGGATCCCGAATTTTTCTAGAGGGAGTATTCGGATAGAGAGTCGCATGAAACACAGAGTAGAGTGAACAATTTCATTGAGCCTAATAATTTGTGCTCTCGTACAAAAGTTCCGTACGACGAGCACGAAGTTCGGGTTGGAGCCGTTTCGGATGCAGGACACCCAGAAGTGTTTTCCAAACCCAAGATTCGCCCGAAACCTGTGTTCAACTGAAAAGGTGTTCGAAATAACCTCAAACACGCATCTCAACCGAGAATCCCTTCAAATGGATTTCGAGACGAAATTATTGCGTGCGACACTCAAAACCCCCGTTAGAGAAAAACGCGACCCCGGAATTTTCTAGAGGGAGTATTCGGACAGAGAGTCACATGAAACGCAGAGTTGCGTCAACAATTTCGTAGAGCCTAATAGATTGTGCCCTCGTACAGAAGTTTCGAACGACGCGCACGAAGTTCGGGCTGGAGCCGTTTCGGAAGCATGACTCCCTGAACTGTTTACCAAACCCAAGATTTGCTCGAAACCCGTTTTCAACTGAAAAAGAACTCGAAATAATCTCAAACATGCATCTCAACCGAGATCCCTTCAATTAGATTTCGAGGCGTAAGTATAGAGTACGACACTCGAAACCCCCGTTAGACAAAAACCCGATCCCTGATTTTTCTAGTGGGAGTAATCGGACAGAGAGTCGCATAAACACAGAGTAGAGTCAATAATTTCGTAGTGCCTAATAGATTGTGCTCTCGTACAGAAGTTCCGTACGACGCGCACGAAGCTCGGGCTGGAGCCGTTTCGGAAGCAGGACTCCCTGAAGTGTCTACCAAACCGAAGATTTGCCCCGAAAGCCGTTTTCAACCGAAAAAGAGCTCGAAATAACCTCAAAAACGCATCTCAACCGAGAATCCCTTCAAATGGATTTCGAGGCGTAAGACTAGAGTACGACACCCGAAACCCTCATTAGACAAAAACGGGATCCCGGAATTTTCTAGAGGGAGTATTCGGACAGAGAGTCGCATGTAACGCAGAGTTGCGTCACCAATTTCGTAGAGCCTAATAGAATGTGCCCTCGTACAGAAGTTTCGAACGAAGCGCACAAAGTTCAGGCTGGAGCTGTTTCGGAAGCAGGACTCCCTGAAGTGATTACCAAACCGAAGATTTGCCCGAAACCCGTTTTCAACTGAAAAAGAGCTCGAAATAACCTCAAACATGCATCTCAACCGAGATCCCTTCAATAAGATTTCGAGGCGTAAGTATAGAGTACGACACTCGAAACCCTCGTTAGACAAAAACCCCATCCCGGATTTTTCTAGAGGGAGTATTCGGATCGGGAGACGCATGAAATACAGTGTAGAATCAACAATTTCGTACAGCCTAATAGATTGTGCTCTAGTACTGAAGTTCCGTACGACGCGCACGAAGTTCGGACTGGAGCCGTTTCGGAAGCAAGACTCCCTGAAGTGTTTACCAAACCCAAGATTCGCCCGAAACCTGTTTTCAACTGAAAAAGAGCTCGAAATAACCTCAAACACGCATCCCGACCGATAATCCCTTCAAATGGATTTCAAGGCGTAAGCATAAAGTACGACACTCGAAACCCCCGTTAGACAAAAATGCGATCCCGGATTTTTCAAGAGGGAGCATTCAGAACGAGAGTCGCATGAAACAAAGTGTAGAGTCAACAATTTGGTAAAGCCTAATGGATTGTGCTCTCGTACAGATGTTTCGTACGAAGCGCACGAAGTTCGGGCTGGAGTCGTTTCGGACGCAGGAAACCCAGAAGTGTTTACCAAACCCAAGATTCGCCCAAAACCCGTTTCAACCGAAAATGAGTTCGAAATAGCCTCAAACACGCATCTCAACCGAGAATCCATTCAAACGAATTTCAAGACGTAAGTATAGCGTACAACACTCGAAACCCCTGTTTGACAAAAACCCGATTCCGGATTTTTCTAGAGGGAGTATTCGGACAGTGAGTCACATGAAACACCGTCTGGAGTCAACAATTTCGTAAAGCCGAATAGATTGTGCTCTCGTAAAAAATTTCGTACGACGTGCACGGAGTTTAGCTGTAGCCGTTTAGGACGCAGGACTCTCAGAAGTGTTTACCAAACCCAAGATTCGCCCGAAACCAGTTGTCAACCAAAAAGAAGGTCCAAATAACCTAAAATGCGCATCTCAACCTAGAATCCCTCCAAATGGATTTCGAGGCGTAAGACTAGAGTACGACACCCGAAACCACCGTTAGAGAAAAATGTGACCCCGGATTTTTCTAGAGGGAGTTTTCGGATAGTGAGTCGCATGAAACACAGAGTAGAGTTGACAATTTCGTAGAGTCTAATAGATTGAACTCTCGTACAGAAGTTCCGTATGACGCGCACGAAGTTCGGGCTGAAGCCGTTTCGGAAGCAGGACTCCATGATGTGTTTACCAAACCGAAGATTCTCCCGAAACCCGTTTTCAACTGAAAAAGAGCTCGAAATAACCTCAAAGACGCATCTCAACCGAGAATCCCTTCAAATGGATTTCGATGCGTAAGACTAGAATCCGACACCTGAAACCCCCGTTAGACAAAAACGAGATCCCGCATTTTTCTGGAGGGAGTATTCGGACAGAGAGTCGCATGAAACACATAGTAGTGTCAACAATTTCGTAGAGCCTAATAGATTGTGCTCTCGTACAGAAGTTCCGTACGACGCGCACGAAGTTCGGGCTGGAGCCGTTTCGAAAGCAGGACTTTCTGAAGTGTTTACCAAGCCGAAGATTCGCCCGAAACCCGTTTTCAACCGAAAAGAACTCGAAATAACCTCAAACACGCATCCCAACCGAGAATCCCTTCAAATGGATTTCGAGACGTACACTTGAGTACGACACCCGACACCACCGTTAGACAAAAACGGGATCCCGGAATTTCCTAGAGGGAGTATTTGGCCAGAGAGTCACATGAAACGCAGAGTAGAGTCAACAATTTCGTTCGAGCCTAATAGATTGTGCCCTCGTACAGAAGTTCCGTATGACGCGCACAAAGTTCGGGCTGGATCGTTTCGGAAGCAGGACTCTTTGAAGTGTTTACCAAACCCAAGATTCGTCCGAAACCCGTTATCAACCGAAAAAGAGCTCAAAATAACCTCAAACACGCATCTCAAACGTGATCCCTTCAAATAGATTTAGAGGCGTAAGTATAGAGTACGACACTCGAAACCCCCGTTAGAGAAAAATGCGACCCCGGATTTTTCTAGAGGGAGTATTCCGATCGAAAGTCGCATTAAACGCAGTGTAGAGTCAACAATTTCGTAGAGCCTAATAGATTGTGCTCTCGTACAAAAGTTCCGTACGACGCGCACGAAGTTCAGGCTGGAGCCGTTTTGGAAGCAGGAATCCTCGAAGTGTTTACCAAACCGATGATTCGCCCGAAACCCGTTTTCAACCTAAAAAGTGCTCAAAATAACCTCAAACACGCATCTCAACCGAGAATCCCTTCAAATGGATTTCGAGGCATAAGACAAGAGTACCACACCCGAAACTCCCGTTAGACAAAAACGGGATCCCGGAATTTTCTAAAGGGAGTATTCGGACAGAAAGTCGCATGAAACACAGACTATAGTCAACAATTTCGTAGAGCCTAATAGATTGTGCCCTCGTACAGAAGTTTCGTACGACGCGCACGAAGTTCGGGCTGGAGTCGTTTCGGACGCAGGACACCCAGAAGTGTTTACCAAACCCAGGATTCGCCCGAAACCCGTTTTCAACCATAAAGGAGTTCAAAATAACCTCGAACACGCATCTCAACCGAGAATTACTTCAAATGGATTTCGAGACATAAGTATAGCGTACGACACTTGAAACCCCCGTTAGACAAAAACCCGATCCCGGATTTTTCTAGAGGGAGTATTCGGACAGAGAGTCACATGAAAAACAAAGTGCAGAGTCAACAATTTCGTAAAGCCGAATAGATTGTGCTCTCGTAGAAAAGCTTCGTACGATGCACACGAAGTTCAAGCTGTAGCCGTTTCGGACACAGGACTCTCAGAAGTGTTTACTAAACCCAAGATTCGCCCGAAACCAGTTGTCAACCGAAAAGAAGCTCCAAATGACCTAAAACGCACATCTCAACCTAGAATCCCTTCAAATGGATTTCGAGGCGTAAAACTAGAGTACGACACCCGAAACCCCCGTTAGAGAAAAACGCGACCCCGGATTTTTCTAGAGGGAGTATTCGGACAGAGAGTCGCATGAAACACATAGTAGAGAAAACAATTTCGTAGAGCCTAATAGATTGTGCTCTCGTACAGAAGTTCCGTTCGACGCGCACGAAGTTCAGGCTGGAGCCGTTTCGAAAGCAGGACTCCCTGAAGTGTTTACCAAACCGAAGATTCGCCCGAAACCCGTTTTCAACCGAAAAAGAGCTCGAAATAACCTCAAACATGCATCTCAACCGAGAATCCCTTCAAAAGGATTTCGAGACGTAGGACTAGAGTACGACATCCGAAACCCCCGTTAGACAAAAACGGGATCCCGGAATTTCCTAGAGGGAGTATTCGGACAGAGTGTCGCATGAAACGCAAAGTAGAGTCAAAAATTTCGTTAGAGCCTAATAGATTGTGCCCTCGTACAGAAGTTCCGTATTACGCGCACGAAGTTCGGGCTGGACCGTTTCGGAAGCAGGACTCCCTGAAGTGTTTACCAAACCCAAGATTCGCCCGAAACCCATTATCAACCAAAAAAATGCTCGAAATAACCTAAAACACGCATCTCAAACGAGATCCCTTCAAATAGATTTCGAGGCGTAAGTTTAGAGTATGACACTCGAAACCGCCGTTCGACAAAAACCCGATCGCGGATTTTTCTAGAGGGATTATTCGGATGGAGAGTCGCATTAAACATAGTGTAGAGTCAACAATTTCGTAGAGCCTAATAGATTGTGCTCACGTATAGAAGTTCCGTACGACGCGCACGAAATTCGGGCTGGAGCCGTTTCGGAAGCAGGACTCCCTAAAGTGTTTACCAAACCGAAGATTCGCCCGAAACCCGTTTTCAACTGAAAAAGAGCTCGAAATAACCTCAAACACGCATCTCAACCGAGAATCCCTTCAAATGGATTTCCAAGCGTAAGACTAGAGTATGACACCCGAAACCCCGATTAGACAAAAACGGGATCCCGGATTTTTCTAGAGGGAGTATTCGGACAGAGAGTCGCATGAAACGTAGAGTAGAGTCAACAATTTCGTAGAGCCTAATAGATTGTGCCCTCGAACAGAAGTTCCGTACGACACGCACGAAGTTCGGGCTGGAGCCATTTCGGAAGCAGGACTCGCTGAAGTGTTTACCAAACCCAAGATTCTCTCGAAACCCGTTTTCAACCGAAAAGGAGCTCGAAATTGTTATGATTTTTGTATGTTGCTAATTTGATGGATGCACTACAACTGTCCGTCAACTGATCACACACCCATACTTCATAGTTTGGACCTTGAAATTTGGATCTTAGACTTGAATATACTTTCGATTTTCAAAGACTTCATCCTGCATGTTTTAGAACTTAAAATGCACTTTCGAAAGCCTAGTTCTTCATGCATGGTTTTGAAAAATCAAGTTAGGCATCAAGGTTCATGTTTTGCATACATCTCTCATTTTTTAGAATCATTTTAGTATGCATAAGACATATTGGCCTGGAGTTCCTGTTTTCATAAATCATTTTCTCAAAAATCTGAAGGAGCTCCTCTCAGGCCTGTGTACCCGGTCGACCGAGTCCTGCGCCCGGTCGACCGAGCAACTAGCCGTTGGCCAATATGACCGTTGGACTCGGTCGACTGGATTGTCATGGGGTCGACCGAGCCAACTAGCCGTTGGACTGTTTTTTGTTTAAAAGTCCATTTCATTCCCTTATTTCAAGAGGCTTGTTGAGTAAAACCTTTGAACCATATTGAAGCCTCAAGAAGAGGAATAAGCTAGGAAAGCTAAAGGCCTATTGGAAATCAAAATGTTTGAGATTTAAAATGTATATCTTTCAAGTTAATTTTGATTTTCATGTTGGGATTTGTGTATGCCCTAAAGCCCACTATCTGCACTCACATCTCTGTTACTGGATATTTACTGGTTATTTATTACATTTATTCTTTTCTCTTACTACATGTATATATATATATATATATGTTTGTGTAAGGTCCATTGTTTCTAGTAAATGACTTCGGTGTGTAGTGTCTACACACAGACAGGTCTGAGTCATGGACACTTGAAACAATAAACTGGTTCATAACTGAGAGATGGAGTTGGGCACTTCATCTTGGTATAAGTTATAGTGAGATACTCTCCTGTATTCAGGGTAACTTACCTTAGTCACGGGAGGCTTTTCCGGATTTATCTCATTAGTGCATGTGTCATGCATTGAACAGGACCATAGTAGGTGTGATCTCTAAAATAGTACTATCACTGAGAGAGATCAAGTCACCTTATGCTACTCAGTGACCAGTACTCTTAATCTCGAGCATATGTGGATGAACTGACGAAGTCGAGTTCTTGTGCTTTAATTCACTATGGGTGAGATCCTCCTCATGGGTCGACAGCTCTGTGTTTTGGGTACTCAAGCTTGATTAGTTGGGACGTGCAGATGCAATAAAGAATCTATGCCATCTTGTGATGGAGTGATCGTCCCCTTAGAATTATCCAAGTAATCATCAAAATCTAAGATCTTAGTATATGGATGTTCCATATGGATATTGAACATGTGGGTCGCTCCCTGGACCAAGAGAATGATATTCGGATGATGATTAAGTCAAGGATATGAAGTTCTAAGGTTGAGATATAATCGAGAAGGTTGATAGTACATCAGATAACCTGACTTGATTATGGATGTTACATAGAGGGGCATTTCGGTCATTTCACTTAGTAGGTCGAAGACGAATGTCATTTCCTGACGAGCTTAATTCATATTTAATATTTGTCCTTGGAGTGCAACCATAACTCTTTAGTGAAATGAGTTAGGGTTAAAATGATCTTAATGTTGCTATGGGGTCAGTATAGACATTTTGGTCATTTTGGGAGCTAAGGGCAAATATGTCTTTTGGTCCCTTCTCTAGCCACTTTCCTATATTGGCATGGTTTCCTAATTTGTTTAGATGATATGTGGTTGAATTATTTTTGTGAAAAAATATTTTTTGAGTTTAAATTCAAATAGGCTTTTGAAGGCATACATGAATTTAACTCTAGCTAAATTATTGACTTGTGGGCCATGGTGTGTTTTTCTATCTTGTGGGCCAGCCATAAAGGGGGTCCCTTGTGTGAGGTTTCCAATCTTTAGTAAGTATCTTTACTTGGAAGGTTGGACTCCTCATTGGGTAAGGATTCCTATAGTAAAAGTTTCCTAATTGTTTTCGAAACTAATATTAGAAGGTGTTGCACACCTAAGGTAGCTGGTTGCTAATTTTATGGGATGGTCCTCTTAGTTTCTTATTTCTTATTGGAAAGAACTTAGAGGGAAAGATGCCATCCATATATATCTCCCTATTGGACGTCCAAGAGGGTGAGAGAAAAATTTTTGAGGTTCAAAGAAACCCTAGGCATGCAACAAGAGGGATTATAACCCATTGGCTGTCCACACTCTAGTAAGACGCCCATTGCAGGCTTCTTCTTTCATCCTTGAAGAGAGGAAATCAGGTCTGGGTTTTTCCACATATTATAGTTCAGAATACCTCTCAAGGAATCCATAATTTGATCCCACAATCATAGCCAATCAGATTGGGTTGTGGAATAAAGGAGAAGATCAAAAGGAGAAGATCAAAAGGAAGGTTTCTGCAGAAAATTCCAGCAACTTGTCTTGCTGATTGCAGGCTTGTAATCAGTCCTTTGGAACCTTGATTTCAGAGATTTGAAGTCTTCATATCAGCAAGGTATTAGTCCTCTCTCATCTCCTTTTATTATACACTTGTTGATCATGATTTCATGGCGTTATTACGCAAAGATCTATGGCTGATTTGCGCTGTCCAGATCAGAATTTTAAAATCTGTTTTGCTGATTCAAAATCAACCATGGACGTCCCTTTCATGGGAGTTCAGATCTGTATTGTATAGACTTTCATTTCACTCCATTTAAATCATGCATGTTTAATTCTTAGTAATCTCATATTTGCATGATTTCTAGCTTTATTTGAGATGTTTTGCAAACACAATATCACTTTGGAATATTAGATTGTTTTGCAAACATTCTTGTCTCATTCACATGTGTTTTTAATCTTTAAACTTTATACAACTTGTGTAGTCTTTCCAAGTTGTTTGAATTCTTCATGTGATTAGCTTACAACTTTAATCATCTTTTTTTGTGCTTAGATTTTCAAATGCATCAAGCATTCATTTGAGAGCTTCCTTTTAGAAAATGATTAAAGTAAACATTCATACACTTTGAGCACACACCTTTGCTAATTGTTTGTGTATGTTTGTATCTTGATTTAAACTTTCATATCAGCCTATTTAAGAGACAAATGTATTGAGCTTAAATTGTATCTCCTTGAATGTTTGTGTAGACACTTCTTTGAGAGAAATCTTTCTATTGTTGATGGACCCGATTTCTTCCCTCTCTCCCGCTGCCTCCGCCCCGGGTCTTTTCGGGGTGCGGCGGAGGGGTGGAGAAGAAAAGATAAAGGGTTTCAACATCTTTCTCTTTTTTTGTACGGGTATGCCAATTTCACTTTTCTACTTGGAATTTAGGAATGGTGATCCGAAGATCCACCTTCACAAGTAGAAAGGGGAAATGAAACTTTTTTCTAGTTTTCCATTGCACACATATTTTAAGAAAAGAGACAGGGTTTTTTTTGAATGCCGTGAAAGGCGATTTCATTTGTTGCCGTGAAAGGCGATTTTGCCGTAAAAGGCGATTTACAAGTCTCATCTATTATGAAAGACAAGAATTGTGATTTTTGTCTCTAAAAGAAAATAAAGTACAATAGAAATCAAGAAAAGGAATCTGACTTCTCATTCGATTGTGGGGACACGTTCAGATCGACGGTCGCGAGTCATGTATGGGCTCCTCCATCGTCCATGCAGATGAGAACACGATGCTTGGATTCTTGGCTCGGCTTTCTAACCTCAGATTTTTAAAGGACAAAGACCAAGAGAAGGTCTTATATCCGATAAAAAGCTAAGTAAACGGGCTGAAAAGCCACGTTTTAGCCATGTTGGTAGAAGGAGGGAGGTCCTTGGGGGGGGTGGCCCCCCAAGGGTGCTTCAATCACCTTGTAGTTGCTCTTGCAGCAGAGTTTCTTTTCTTCAAATTGGCAGAGGTTCTTCTGATTTCTCTGGATTTTCCGGGAATTTCCGAGCAATTTTTCTCTCTCTCTCTGGCCGAGCAATTTTCCTCTCTCTCTCTGGCCGAGCAATTTTTCTCTGGCCTTCTCCTTGGAAAAGCCCTCCTATTTATAGGCTTTTGGTGGCCATTAGGAGGGTTTATGAGCATTTAATACATTAATGCTCATAATGGGAGGAGTTACAAGTTTTAAATGATTTGTTTTGTAACTCCTTTTTCCTTGAATTTGATTGGTCGATGGAGATTAATGAGCCTTTGATTGCATTTAATCTCCATCATGGGAGGAGTTTCGTGGCTTTAATGCCATAAATCATTGGATTTGTAACTCCCATTTGCTTGCTTTTGATTTGGCCGTTCAAAATAATGAGTTAATGACCGCATTAACTTGTCATAAAATGGGTCATTTATTCTCATTAATTGGCCGCCAAGTCGCTTGAAGAGTCGCGGGCCGCGCAGTGTCTTTTGGAATTCTTTCTCGCGATGATCGCCGATGGATCCACACATTGTTTGATGTCGGATGGCGATGAAATTTCAGACATTGATTGATCTTAATGTGCCGGCAACATCCGTCCTGTCGATTTCACGATCGGGCGGGCAGAAAGTGTATTTTCTTTGTCGGCCGGTTGGCGAATTCGAGGCATCTAATGATCATCCAATGACTTCGGCGTCGAATCCGTGATGTTTGACGAAGATCGACGGATTTCATGCACGAAAAATCAGATTTTGGAAAAATCACAGGGGCCAATCAACTCGAAACGCGAAAAGGACCCGAAAAAGTGGGTTTCCGGCGACTTTTGGGCCGCCGGAAATTCCATGGTCGCCGGCGACCATGGGCCGGCGACCCTGGGCCATGGTCGCCGGCGACCATGGGCCAAGGTCGCCGGCGACCATGGGCCTTGGGCCCGTTTTTTTGGTCGCCTTTCGGTCGCCGTATCTTCGCCGTTTTTTTCGCTCTTTTTTGATGCTTTTTCTTCCTGTATTTTTCTTGACATTTTCCCTCATTTATTGGCCTGTTTTCCTTGGAGAAATCCGTCGAGAAGCCACGGAAATCGGAGCACAAAGTTTCCTATTTTTCCTGGAAAGCCGAAGACTTTGTTGTGACGGTTTTGCCGATTTTTTGTCAAGCGTTGAAACTAGGCCAAACGATGTCAGAATGACCTGAAATTCGACGTGGAGCTTCTTGAGCATTAGATAGGACCAACCATAGGCTTTGGTTTGAGTTTTTGAAGCTTTTGGGGCCCGCAAACGCTTGCCTTGATTTCGCCATGAGAGAAATGCCGAGCTTTGACTTGTGGTCAACCGATGTCCGATTGACCTGAAATTTGACAGGGAGCCTCCTGAGTAGTAAGTAGGACCAACCATGGGCTTTAGTTTGGGTTTTGAAGCCTTTTGGGGTCCCGCAAACGCTCGCCTTGATTTCATCTCGAGGAAAGTGCCGAGCTTCGAAACTAGGTCAAACGATGTCCGTTTGACCTAAAATTTGACAGGGGACCTATTGGAGTCATTTTGAGACGATCCATTAGCTCCAATTTGGATGCCATGATTCCGGGGTGCTCCGCGCCGATGGCTTTTTTTTGCTTCCCGAGAGTTGATGAAGGGTCAAACGTCGTCCGTTTGACTTGAAATTTGGCAGGGGGCCTTTTGGAGGTATTTTGAGACCATCCGTAGGCTCTGATCGAAGTTTTGAAGTCTTCGACATTGTCGCTGCCGGGAGCTCTTGTCTGCCTGTCGGAGGAGTGAAGTTAGGCCAAATGATGTCGAAATGGCCCGAAACTTCATGTGTACCCCTCTTTTGGCTGCTTTGAAGGATCTTGCAGTTTTTGTTTGATTCTGACAAGATCTGGTGCTTGAAGTGGCGCCTTCCTATTTATGGCAGGATGTGGCTCCATGTAGCTTTTA